>CM060951.1:85839348-85916848 GCA_030765055.1 Mantis religiosa
TGAAGACACAAAGCACTTTTTATTTACTGATACCTTGAACCCAAATGCTCTAAGGAACTCGGAGCTTCATAGAATTATATATAACTGTCCTTTCTGATTCCCAACCTCAGCATTTAGTTTCTTCTAATTTACAAACCCTTGTGTAAATGATGTCAAAATACAAATATAGTAAGTGATTATTGTAAATCGAGGAAGAAGTTTTAAAATACAAGACAAATTCCACTATTTGCACTTCCGAGTTTCTAAAAAAACACGTTATGCATGCGTATTGCACAGAGTGTTTTCGACATGCTAACAGAAAAAATTAATCCCTATCAGCTGTTTAAAAGCAGTGCCAAGGTCGTCCGTGCTAGCCTTTGCGAACTAGTGATTGACTGGTAGTTTTGACGAAGTCAGCTCAAAGAGTCTTTGCTTCTTGCAACGAAAGTTGTTTTTAAATAATTCATCAATTAAATCGTAAGTAAATGTTAAAAAACAATAAAAGAAGGTAAGTATGCTAAGACTTAAATAATTAAATTTAATATTATCAAATATGATAATATTGATATCTTAAAATGTACGTATCAATAGAGGATTAAATACAATTTATTAAAGACTGTATTAAACATACAAAATACAAGAATTGCAGGAATTTCAACTACGCACACATGATAGCATGAAAAGGAAATGGGTAAAAAATACGATCATCGATGAAAACTGTAGACAAGAATTAAACTTTGCTTTATTATGTTTCCAATGTTATGCCCTAAAGGACTATGTCATCATAACACTGCACGTCATACGGAAATTGGACAAGACGTCATGCACGCACATTTATTTTAGATTTATTTGCATATGAGCAAATGCTCCCAGCTTATGTTTTCTGCCAGATGGCCGATGTTTTCATAATGTGCCCACCCATACCTTTGCTTCTCAGTTGAAGTTTGCCGGCCATTTTTCAGAAGTAAGCGAGAAGGTCTCTTCTTTTTTGTCCCCGCCATTGTAAAAGCTACCGTCTTGTCGGCACACAGGCTGGAGTAATAGGATCCATGCGGCATTACAGAAAAGGAAGGTTTTCTGAAGCATTAATACCTGTTTGGAGAGGAGTGGATCAACGAAATATATCGGTTATATTTGTCATAGCATTTTGAATAAGCTGCTTGGTTCATAACAAAAACATAGAATTATAACATGAATAATAGTTAATGTTAACACATGATTTTAATATGTAAGTAGTTGCATAAAACTTTTATTTCAAAGCGGATGCAATGTAGTGTGTCATATTGGAAATGGAAAAAGGGGGGGGGGAGAAATGTTAACATTTCGTAAAAATGGGAATAATTATGTAGTGGCTAGTGGCTTGACGAAAGCTCTTGAAAGGAAATCATCTTACTATTACATCATTTCGATTTATATTATATTATCTATTAAAATAATCACTTACCTTGATCAAAAAAAGACACAAAGGAATACAGTAATAGAGTTTCCTTAACTGTCAGAATAGCTGACGGAAAATAAAAGCAACAAAATAAAGATTACCAGAAGAAAAGAGAAGAAAATAGGTAGACTTAGGAATTCAAGATGAAGAAAGGGAGCAAGTTTAGAGTCCTTATATGTACTATAAAGAGTAATATAAGCCGAGATCAAGGAGTCAAAATGAAATGACTTTAAAGCAGTTTCCCTGAACATTGAGCAAACAACTAAGCAATATGAAGTATTTCGGATGAAATGCAAAAGGGAAGTATTCAAAGTTGTTACGAAGTGAGAACTATTAATAGGTATGCATACGAAATGTAGATAATATAAATGGGAACGTGTTCGGAATGCCACATTTTTTAGAACTGTGAGGAATGAATGCATCTTTTCATCTGAATATGAACATTAGGAAAGACGAAAATGCCTCTACCGACACCTTGTATTCACTTAACAATACACCTCTACAAATGGAAATCCACAGGACGTATATGATACAATTTATATATCTATGAATTATATTTTAGCCCCCCTCCCCCACCCTGGAATATGAACCTAGCATCTGATATAAATATACCTGCCTATTTCTTTAGCAAGTAATTTCGAGTCCATAGAAACTACAAATTTAAAGGACTAATTGCATGTTTCAAACAGATTAATTTTAGGACTCGAGCCTTCGTCGTTGTAAATAATTATTCTTCACTACTTCACTACATGTGTACCCTAATGCTGGGAAAGTATAGTCAAACTGAAGAATGCAATATCATAGTGGGAATTAAAGTTCTGGTCAATGAGCTACAGATGTTGGCTCGACACTAAATACTCCGATATCGCAAATTTTCTGTAAACCACAAGGCATTCTAAAATTTATTTTGACAATACATAATACAAGGGTTATTTACTACTTCGCAATTACTTTAAATCCTAGGCTTCATACTCGCCAGTCGTCATCGTCATTATCATTGTCATCATCATGATTATCAGCTACAATGGGAGTTAAGTCTTTCAATGATCAGTTCCCTGGAATAAAATTCTGATTTCTCTATCTCTCTAACGTGTGACTTATTCTTCCTCTGTTATTGGGTCCTTAAAGTCTTTCATTCTTACTAAATACTCATTCTAATTATTTCTATTTTCTGCAATTACTTTCTTTTAAATTAAAAATATTTAGCTCTTCTCTTTTTGTGTGGCTACTTACTTAACATCAACCCTGGTAACCCCAACTCTTAAAATTTTCACTCGCAATCCTTAAAAGAAGAATGGCCTGGAGAGATAAAGTTAGGTCAATGAATAATAATTTATCTTCCACACCCAACTGGATCAAAATATTCAACAGTTAAATCGTCCCAAAATACTTTGAACCTTTACCTTTGAACTCCTATTGTTTAAACATCTGACTATTAAATATGTTCTAAGCGATATTGTTCAATGTTTCAGTAGAAACCTGTGGATAATGATCTTAACAAATTTGGCATATGGTTTTAATTTCTTTAACTTGCTTAGGGTATGATATAATCCATTCTATAAATTACAATATCTTTTCAATAAATATGCTGAAGATAGAAGTAATTTTACATGCAACTCCTCTGCTTTAGTATGTAAATAATGGGTAATGTTTTTATTTAATTCTTCATGATTATGATTTCTGTGCCGCGTAAAAAACAGTACAATAAAAATAAAATGATGTTTTAATCAAGAATCGTTAAGTATAGCTGCATTAAATTTAAATCAACTGATAGGTATCTGTGATAAAAGAAAATATAACAAAATATTATAAAGATTTTAAAATTCCACCTACTACAGGTACACCTGAAGTTAGAGGGACAGAAGAAGACAGAATAATGCAGTGCAATAGCAGGAAGAAGTGAAGATTGAAATCTTTGCGAGTGCCCTTTCATTCTTTTTGTTTTCTTGTATGAATATTTTAACGCCCTGTATAAATGAAGTGACGAGTTGAGCTTATATTCTTCTACTGGAATTATGTTCAACGTCGATTTCATAGTGAAGAACAAAGGTTATAAGTGTAGTTTGATTATTTCAGCGGCGTTTGTTGACGTTAACTACCTCCGCAACAATGTTACATTTTAGTTGGTAACAAGCTCCCCAAGTGAGCAAGCAAGCAGCGCCCTGGTTTTGTGGATAGTAATGGCTCGGGTGAATGAAATCACCCAGTTGCTCGTGCACCTAACACAGAACGCGTTAGAAGCACTAATGGCCCCACCCCCGACGTTTAATTGCAGCACCAAACAACGTCAACCGTGGTGCATGATTAGTGCCTCATAATAACCTTAATTAAAACTTTGATTAATAACCGCTAAATTGAGTGTTAAATTCATTACACAAAGTGAATAAATTGAAGATTAATTAACCATTGATAATCTAAACTTGGGAGGCCGAAGCTTTAACAAGGTTAAAATTTGCATTTGAGGACGGAAAAGCAGCACTTGGCGCAGTACCCAGCAAACGCAATTAATGCAAGAGGAGGGAGTGAGGGGGAATGTTGTTCGTTTAGCTGCTAACACGGGGTAAATGAGGGAGAGAGGGAGGGGGTCGCTGCCGGCAGATGTGTTATACCAGGCTTCTTTCTCTCCCCACCAAAAGAATATGATTGAAATGGGCAGATTCGGTCGTTCTTTGTGCGCGCCTCTAAAAAAAAAAAGGAATAACGAAATCAAACTCCACTGTAAACACAAAAGAGCGAAATGGGGCGTAATCACATGTTTTAACAAGGTTTGGCAGCCATTCTCCGTCAATTTGACGTATGAATAATGAAATTATAATGACGAAAAAAAAAAAAGGACTTTGGAAGGAGCAAGAGGTTGGATCTTTTTAGTGTCTACGTGCCTTAAATGACCCGGACAAGGGCACGCAGATTTCAAGTCCTGCTTCTGTCTAAAATTATTGTTCTTCTGCAGTTTTGATATCCAAGCACAGGAAATAATTGCTTTCAAGCGAATTATTTATCATCGAGATTTAGTCGGTATCAACTTTTGGGGTACCGTGAGCAAAGAATACAAATATTTTGCTACTCACATTATCCTATCTATTCATAGAGTGGGATGGCTCAGACGGTTTCGTCTGTGGCCCGCATTCAGGAGGTATGGGTTCGATTCCCATGGCCAACCTACCTGACGCAAAGGGATGAACTTCTTAAAATAATAATAATAATAATAATAATAATAATAATAATAATAATAATAATAATAATAATAATAATAATAATAATAATAATAATAATAATAATAATAATAATAGTAATAATAATAATAATAATTAATAAAATAATCAATTAGAGGTTTTTAGGTCACCAGGCGAATGCTGGGTAGATTAATAACATCCCCTGAATTTCTTGTCCCTCCATTTCTCTCCCTTTACAGCTGTCATCTGGCGGTCTCTTTCAGGGTGACGTTACTAGAGGAACTAGAACTAGAGGTCAGGTTGACGTTACTGGAGGAACTAGAACTAGAGGTCAGGGTGACGTTACTAGAGGAACCTCGGACCGAACTGCCGAGCCGCTCCCGATGGGGAGTTGTTCGGATTGGGTTGGACTCGAGGGGGCAGTGTGTTCCCGACACCCACGGGGAATTGGGTATCTCCGACCAGACTACGGCCACCCCGGAGGGGGTAGAGGGTTGCTTCATAAGTCCCGGATACTAGCCTGCAGAGCTTGTAGAAAGTGTGCCAGATCACAAGGTGGCCCCACCGAAGATTTTCGGTAGACTTCCCTGCGGGGTTGACGCGCGTAAGTGGCGTATCCACTTCTATCCGCTCTTGACGTTGTTGTCAACGGGAGGGGTGGCTTTTTAAGAAATCAGGTATTACCCTATGGAAAGACCCCCGGAGTTATCTATCGCTCCCGGGTTGAAGGAGGCCAGGGTCCTTGGACTTTAGGGTCTTTGGACTTTTGGGTGGATCCTCTGCACTTAACTGGTCTCTTTCAGGGTAGAAATGTCGGCGGGAGTCTCGGCGGTGCTGACAGAATTATATGTTCTAAGTGAATCACTTCCTGCTCCAGTAGGTCGGTTGCCGATCTCCGAACCGGCTGTTGTGACCACTTCCGAACCACAGTAGGGGGGGGGAGATGTCTGTTGCCATAGCCTGCCGGGGGAGGTTTCTAAGTAAAAGACAGGGACCCTGCCTTCTGCACCGTTGTGGCTCTTTGGGACGGTCACCCTCTGGCACCTGTCACCTCATCCATCCTTCTAGCGATGCCCCACTTTGCCCCCAAGTTTTTAGATATTATTGACATACATACTTAGGTTAGGGACATCAAATTCACTTGTGGTGGCTTGAACATTCCCTGACCGCGAGAAAAATATTCTGTTTAAGAAAATTCTTTGAAGGTACAAGAAATAGCCACAAAGAGGGGGAAAATAACAAAATGCTACTTAACGAACTGTACACTTTTCCTGTAACAAGGTGTTTTAAGATCTCTGACAGTTGGGCAGTTAATAACTAGGTACACTAAATTCATCCAGAATGAAGAGGACTTTGAAGCTCATTCCCCCCCCCCCAAAATTAAACATATATATATATATATATATATATATATATATATATATATACAATTTTATTTATCGTGAAGGTATCTTAAAGACATGGTATTTTAATCAAGATCATTTGAAACAATGTTCTATGCATAGGATAGTTTGCAGTAAGTTAGCGCTCCTTAAACGATACTGAACTTAAATAACCAAATTTAGGATTTTACAGAGGTTTCTCTGAGTTCTTTTATACATACACACACACACACACACACACACACACACATAAGAAGACTAAAACACCTATTTCCCGTTTATCTCGCTATCTAATTTTTGGAGGGAATATTTCACTCACATGGGAAATAACACGGATTTACGTGTAAATTTTCATAGAAACTTACTGTAAAATTACTATTTTTAAGAATATTAATGTTAACTTAAATTACAATACAATGACGACGTGACGTTGTACCAGAAAAGAAACGGTAAATGTAATAAAGTTACATAATTTATCCTACCACGATAACCCTAGAAAATCGTTGGCAGACGAGATATTTTTAAGGCTGCCACCCAGAAAAATAAAAATTAAAAGTGTGGTAACTATAAATTTGTTATCTAAATTATCTGTTTTTATGCATCTCTAGTAAACTCATTTACTTCAATGATCAGGCATAAGAGCCTCTGTGGTACTTTCACTTCATTTGTTTCTCTTGTGGGGAAGGGGATGATGAAAAAGCTTTTATTTATGGACACACATTGATTCTCAATGTCCCATTCTATATTGGTCGTTTAAGAACCACTTGATTTTGCACAGAGACCTCTTTGTCAGGCTTAAGATTCTTTTACGTGCAGGATACGGAACCACTCTTGGGCTATGAACTATTGGCCATAATGGATCTATATAGCAGTGTAAGTATAACCTAACTACCCGAGTGTCTTGTCATTTACCATTGGAGGCAATAGTCAGTCATGGAGGAGTAAGGAAGTGAGTGAGTGAGTGAGTGAGTGAGTGAGTGAGTGAGTGAGTGAGTGAGTGAGTGAGTGAGTGAGTGAGTGAGTGAGTGAGTGAGTGAGTGAGTGAGTGAGTGAGTGAGTGAGTGAGTGAGTGAGTGAGTGAGTGAGTGTGTGTGTGGGCTTTAACGGCCGTCGACAGCTAGGTCATTTGTGTCCAATGAAGAATTTGTGCACGGCTATCTCATTCTCAAGTCAATTGTCTTAACTAACCCTACCACTCGCTTCAGTAGATTCTGCATTCTTTGATAAACTGATGAATGTTTTACAACACTCAGCAGTCTTTCCTTTAGGGTTGCAATCACTTAACATGAAATTTTGCAGCTAATAAAATAGAAATAATTGGTATTCGGAATCATTGCAATTGACACCCCACGTAGTATCAGTTCCTTAAACGCTAAGTTCTAATGGTCTTTAAGGAAGGAATAAAGAAGATTTTGCTTTCTTGGGGTGTGGAGATGGACATATGACGGTAATTAGTTGCTTCTGAGCTGCACTCACGTTCTCTAAACAAGACTATATCGTAATGTCTTGAGTACCACTCACAGTTGAAACGCCTTCAGTTCGGTCAGTCACAGGGTTACTTGTCCTAGCCGAGGACACTACATCTTCACATCTGCACTATAAACAGATAAACCATACACAAAGACATGATGCCGCGCTGTGGACGAGCGGTTAGACCGATTAACTCTCACAAAGGCGGCCGCAAAGTGCTGGATAGCACGGTGTTGGGGAGGTTTTCTCCGGGACCTCCAGTTTCTCCCGCCATCATTCCACACATTGCTCCATTATCATCTTTCCTTTAGTGCACTTTTCCCTCATTCATTTTCTCATTCATCGACTTCCCTCACTATCATGCCGGGGACCGAGCTTATCACCTATACCTGGATATCTCTCTCTGATTCATAGTTATGGCTCCCTACCCGATGCCTAAAATGACATAAGCAGTAGAGAACCATAAATGAACAGGACTGTATCCTATACCAAGTGATGAAGAGGAAGCAAAACATTTTTAATGTATTTACTTTCAATGACAGGAGGCATCCTTGAACGGCAGCCTTCTTTGCCCTCTAAGAAAGCTTATCGTGCTTTCGCTTCGCCCTTTAATAACCATGGCTATGTTTGTGGGGCCCATGTTTTCTTGTTTTTGTCGTCACAGCTATTGGCAGAATAAACAATAAGTCGTGCAACGTTTTTAGAACACTGACCTTCACCCATAGAACAGTAAGCGAGCCCAGGTCTAACCTCCCTTCTCCTCTGTTTTCTTCCAACTCAGCGAACTTATTACTCCCGTTACTAGATGCAATATTCCCTGTAAATCTCTAACCCCCCCCCCAAATTACAATTGAGAGTAAAGTATTATGACAGTCATACGCATATTAAGTATTCATAAAACTAATACTACAAATTATATAAATGGTTACGTATAACGTAAATTCCAAATGTATCTCTTAACTGGTGCTAGCAATAGATAATGCCTTTTAGCATAATACACAAGTAGAAAAGCCTCAAAGTCAAGTTCTTTAAGAAGATATATGCTTTCTTGGTTCCAAAATCAAATATCCCGTTTGATAAAAATAGCACCAAAACGAAATTGTATGATTAAATTCTAGCCTTTAAGTCAACTCAGAAGAAACTTATGACTGACCAAATGTTGTCGGAATTTAACCATGCAACTTTAAGGCTTCCTCCGTAACATCCGGATCTGAATTCTATAGAATTAATAAGAACAGATGCCAAACAATGCTTTGCCTACAGAAATGCAACCTTAAAAATGAAAGACGAAATGTTGTGCCACCAATGATTTGAGCAAATTGGACAAATGGAATGGGAAAGATACACTGGAAATGATCTGGAAATGAAGATATTCCATAATGAAATAAAATAGGAGTGTTAGGAAAAAGATGAATTAACGGACAAAAAGCAAAGAATTACATTTGAAGACAATGTGATAGAAAAAGCGACAAGGATGACAATGATAATGACTCAACAGACGAAGATGTCAGGCGTAGAAGAATTATAATAAGTTCAAAGGCAAAATTGTTTAATTCCGTTTAAGTTGTAAGTGAAAAACGTTTCTGGAGCTAGTTGGACTGCGACTTCCCTGAAGAGCGACACATAAAATGGCAATCCAGTGTACTTGAGAGGTTGAAGTCATCGCAGTGATATCCAGGGAAAACAGGTAAGAGACTCGCACCAAAGCTTTCAGTTAAATATTTCAGTGTTCATGAACCATTGCGCCACCTATAACATCCAACAGCATCTTGTATCCATTGAAATTACCCTAAAATGGTTTCACTGTAGTAATAAAACTTATTTTGTATTTGAAGAAAAAAAGATTAGATTGAATGTTAACTATTATTTATTAGCAAGAACAGAAAATTAGCAAGAGCAGAAAAGAAGGAAAATAAGACAGATGGATACACCAGAAGTTACATAAGAAGATGATAGTGAACCTGGAAACAGAACAAGAGAAGCAGCAATTGATGCAATGAAGGTTATGAGACTAACTAGTTCAAATTTTACTGTAGCCATTCTCAAAGTAGGTGAAAATAACTGTGAAAGTGAAGAAGAAAGTGCAGTTAAATCACTTGCCCAGTGGGAAGGAGAGGAAATGAGCAAAATAAGGTAGTTACTTTAGTTATATAAACAATGCCCGGCCGTGGCATTGAATTTTCCATGTTGACTCTAGCTATCAAAAACCTTAGCCTATATACGGCTAGTGTGAAGAAATGATTAATTTCCATCAATTAACTAAAATAACAAGAGTTAAATGATGAAGCCTGGGACTCAAGTACTTACAATAGTAAGTCGCCACAAACGGTGTATCTCGAATGCGAGAGCCCCTAGTGTTTTACCGGGGAAATATACGAGTCTAATGGAGAATTTAATGTTCGGACGACACGTTGGCCGTGGTAACTCAATGGATTACAGCGACTGGACGGAAAACAGGAGTTCCGTGGTCCAAATGCCGGTTGTGGCATTGAATTTTTCATGTTGACTGTATCTATCAAAAACCTTAGCCTATATACGGCTAGTGTGAAGATATAATTAATTTCCATCAATTAACTAAAATTATTTATTGTTTTACTAATGATTCGGTTGCTAGCTTCTTTATAAATCTCTTAAAATTCTAAAGAACACCGACAATTTACTATGCTGAAATTTTAGACAACTATGAAGAGATAACTGGCCTATGAAAAAAAGTTCCGTTACTTGCGTTGAACTTAAAAAGTACTAAATGGTTGTTTTATTCATACCATTCTGCTCGACCATTTCAAAACATTGGTATTCATTCTTGTGGTTGTTCTTGATATCTTTGTTAGAGAGATGAATATCTTGACATTATTTTGTACGAGCTTTCTCGCCGAGACAGCGGCCGCCAGTGCTCAATAATCCAACTGGAACGAGCGTGTTTCGAAATTCCCATTTACTGCAACGACAATAAATGTGAATATGATAAAAGGTTCCCATTCTTCTTGATCCGTTATGACGCAGAGGTCCCCCACTCTACGATCATCCATTTCACGAAGCTCAGATAAAAGTAAGCTGCGAGAATGAAGTTGTATGTTGGGAGGGTTGGAAGGCAGGGTGAAGAGGCGGAACGAACAAAGTTTATTGTTTGGAAAAGAGGAAATCCCTTTTTCTTCCCGCCGTGTGAGTGTCGGGTCTCGAGAAGCGTCATCATCCCTTTATAGCCTCTCCCACTCCAGCGCCATCTGCCGCGGCCGACACACTTGAGGAGTTTATTGCCTGTTGAACTGAGATCGTACGCTAATTTATATCTTAATCATAATGATGAGGGCGAGGGTAAACATTGTACATATCCATTGTAGTCAATTAATATGGGAGTTTAGGGAAGACTATTATTATTATTATTATTATTATTATTATTATTATTATTATTATTATTATTATTATTATTATTATTATTATTATTATTATTATTATTATTATTATTATTATCATTATCATTATCATTATCATTATCATTATCATTATTATTATTATTATTATTATTATTATTATTATTATTATTATTATTATTATTATTATTATTATTATTATTATTATTATTATTATTATTATTATTATTATTATTATTATTATTATTATTATTATTATTATTATTATTATTATTATTATTACTATTACTATTATTATTATTATTATTATTATTATTATTATTATTATTATTATTATTATTATTATTATTATTATTTCTTGTTTAACTTACGTCCTCCAACGTTAAGTAATATCGGAGGATGAATGGAATGGATGATATGATGCTCAAATGATCCCAGGGTCCATAGAGCTTAGAGTTACCCGACATGCGTCTTTCAGGATAAAGGAAAACCCCGGAAAAAGCCTTATCCAGGTAACTCACCCTAACCGAGATTCGAACTCGGAACCTCTTGAACGTGAGGCAGACACGCTATCACCACGCTACCTATATACTTCAGAGAAAATAAGGAAAAAATTAAAATTTTATTACGTAACACGAAATACGTGTTCATTTATACGTAGACTATGTGTCACTCAAAAATATAACGCTTACATTAAATTGTTAGCTGTAAAGGAGCAGACAATGTCAGAAGGATTATCCATAAACAAACCGAGTTCTTCAAAGATGTGCATGATATATTCGTATCTGCCAATATTCCCTTTTTAAGTAAGTAGTGGTAGTTTAAACAATTTATTTAAAAGTAAACCGATGAATAAGTTGCATTTGAATCAAATTCCGTAAAAATTATTCCCCTACGAATACATACATATGCACTATACAAGGGTCCTGAACAATATTCAACACAATGTAGCATTGGATCATCCTAGATGAAAGCACCGATTTCGCTCTATGTATGTAGAAAATGTGATTCTGATTATTAATGCACATCTGTGGTTCCTACACAACCTAAACTAAAATCAATAAAATATGTTGACTCACTACATATACACTGTGGTCTAGTTGTAGTCTTTCCCAAACATTACGTGATTATACAACGCAACTCTGTGGTTGTTTAGAATTTTCAATGTCGGCCTTCAATCGGACTCATGAAACATACCGCTATAGTGCACGTGTTCTTTGTGGCTCAGCCAACTAACATGTACTCTCTAATTGTGACTCCCGAGTTCCATACCATCCAGAAGATGTGTAAGCGTGAAGCAGGAGGATAGAGAATTCGGTTGTACCAGCTGCTGCCAAGAGTTTAAATATAAACAGTTATGGACTCTGCCCTCTGCTGTCGTATCTCTTTGGACTGACTACCCTAGGTACACTCTCACTTCATCCTTCCCTTCCGGGGGGCACCTCATCAGAAGCACAAAAGTCTTACACAAATCAAATGAACTTCTAAGTTCCCCCTGCTGGACCTCATACTTCATATTTCCAGTTCATTAATTAGTTTTCAAACTGTTACTTTGATTTTAATTCAAAAGAAAAAGTGCTTATATAATTATTGTTCCACATCTCATTAAACTTTAGAAATCAATAATTAAAAATGGAATGAAATAAAGGAATAACCTCACATGGGGTTTTCTACTATTTATCTACTTTTTCAGGATAAGCAAGGAAAGTTTCAGTTAATCTACATGAAAATTCCATTGTATGGAATACATCGAGAGTTTAGAAGAAGGAATTACCAAAGGATTCACTTTCTAAATTTAAAAATGTAGGTATTGTTGTACTTTAATGTCAATCAGGCAAACACACTTTCGTTTTCTTTTATTTATTCGTCTATATTTTTTCATTTATTCGTATACACTAACAAACTATTTATTTTAATACTATCATCCAGTACATCATTATATATCGAAACTATTTCCTATTCACCATTCCAGTGCACCTCTTAACAACAGCTTGTACCTAGGTCTTACCCAATTTTTCCATTTCTCTCTGATTGTTTTAGCATTGTTTCTTTTTAACGCACTTTATTTACAGAAAATTCACTATTTGGTCTTTCATTTTATATCCTATGTTATTTTTCATAATTTTCATTTCAAAGAAATTCTGCTATTCATTGCATCACAGGCACTGGATACTAATGGTATAGGAAATTATACATGAATGGGAAAGGATACCTGGGAAAGAGAGGTACAGGGCTCCCCGGTATTAACAGCTATGTAGAATAAGAAAGTAAGAATAAAAATTAAGGAAGAACAGTCCTACCGGGGTTTGAAACACTGAGCCCCTGAATACGAGACTCTCACCTTACCGCGAAACCATCTCAATCGGTTAAAAAGCATCTCTTTATAGGTTATTTCTGTTTTTATATATTTTGTATTAATTTCAAATATATTCGGTTCTTCTCTTATGGTCGTATTTCTTACTTTGCTTTCCTTTAAGATTTAAAGTAGGTTCTTTCCTTAGTCAACAATCACTTGTATTGCCATACAATACCGAAATTGATATAACCTTACAGAATTACTAGTGGAATCAGTTTTATTTGGAAAAATGAAAAGCCAATATTTTTTTCCCCAGATCTCTGAAGATTAATTTGTTTATTCAATCAAAGGGATTATAATTATCTCACAGTTAAGCATATCAGGTGATAATATGCTCCGTACATTGTCATGCACGTATTGGACATGGCCAGATCATAGCCAGACGTAATAATTAAGTGCAACTCTGTAGTTGAAATCGCCACATGCTTCTACAGAGTTTCAGAACAGGTAAACAATAAAAAGCAGACCTCTGCTGCAGAATGGAGGGAGAGCGCGCGCGGCCCTGATGAGACAGGTCGACTGCAATATAACTGTGGGAAACCCCAGCAGGGTGGGCAACCAAACGGAAAACTCTCTTATATCCCTGAGACGAGACAAATGTTCCCCATCCCCGTGCTGACAGCTCCGACTAATGGTATCTAATGGTGGAAAACAACCCCGGTTACTGCGGCGCAATAACAGGATAGTGCAGTGCTAGAGAGACGTCGTCATCGGATCGTCATTACTTTCATGTTATGGTAGCTCATTTTGTAACACAAGCGTCATTTGCGGCAAATATCCTTCTTTTGGTCCTGTTTTGTTATGCAGTCAAAGGTGCTTTTTACTTTCTCTATTATATAATGGCAATAAGCAGATTAAATAGGTACCCACGTTACCCTATCTAAATATGGATGTCTAGATTTCCCAGAAATAAATATTTTGAGACATCTAAATCAAGAAAAAGCATTTTTAGGAAGGGTATAAAAGATGTTTCAGCACGTGAGCAATAACATTTTAAAACAAAGGCTCCGACAAATATTAAACTTGCATTTAATTAAAGTAACTTTCAAAACTGCGACAGGAATATTAAAAAACTATCTTCCTACACCAAATTACCCCTCACATGGAAATAAACCTTTATGTTTTTGACGTTCTTAAAATAGAATGAAAACTTGGCTTAAGCATAATGCATTTAGGATATTTAAATGCCAAATAAAATGTACATCCTGGTTTTCTCGCAATAGACTTCTAAGTCATTCTCGCTCGGAAAAAATTTAGGTTAACTAAGGTATAGCTAAGTACGAGGTACTTAGAAAGTAAGTTCTGTTTGGTAATAAAATTAAATTGTGTACGGATACAGAACAATTATTTATTGCACAAAATTCTACAACTCTTAAAGTACTTTTCCACATAACTGCCAAAATTTTGCAGGCTTTTGTCATAGCGAGGCATAAGCTTTTGTATACCTTCTTCGTAGAAGTTTGCCGTCTGTGTCTTCAACCAGTTGGAAACATTTTCTTTCAGCTCTTCGTCATTGTTGAACTGTTGACTACCAAGGAAAAATCTGAGATGCAGAAACAGATGAAAGTCGCTAGGGGCGAGGTCAGGACTGTACGGGGGTGGTCAAACACGACCCAGCCAAATCCCTGTAGGATGTTTTTCGTCGCATTTGCAGAGTGTGGTCGTGCGTTGTCGTGAAGAAACACAACACCTTTTGACAGCATTCATCGGCGCTTATTCTGTATTGGTTTCACTTTCCTAGCATTCAGAAAACGAATCACAGATCTCATTTCACAAGCGGTGGAATTTTCAATCAACACCGACATTGTAAACAAGCACAACAAAGCATACGTGGCTGACAGCGATTTCACAATGGCGCACTTTTCTTCTCCTTGATACAGAGCGTCTACCGCACATGTGCGGAACTGCGATCGCAGCGCTGCAGCGGAGATAAACTGAAACAGAAGTTACTTTCTGGACGCACCTTGTATATAGTATATAGTATAGATATAGTTAAGGTGTATGCAAATGTTTACTGTATACACAATAAATATAGTATTATAAAGACACGATTACCTCAAATAATATCTTTTGGACTAGCCATTTCTTGGATATCAGTTATTATTCATTTTAATGTTTTAATATTTGGTCATGTTTTAAAGTTCTGCGGCTATTTTGTTCCTTTTAATGATGGCTTAAAAGATGACGGAATTTCAAGGTCAGTTTAGAGGACCTTAATTTTGAACATCTGACCAATGATTCAGTAGCCCCCCCCCCCTTATGTCTGGTGATTCACTGTTCTGAAAGGTATTCTATTTACGTTACACTATCCACAATATACTTTTGCCTAAGCCCTATTTTAAACTATGCAAATAAGTACATGGGACTGTACTTGTAATATAATAAAATTGTTTTACACACTGCATAGTCGTAGCACAAAACCTTTTGAAAGAGGTTTAAAATAAATAATAATACAAATTCCTGCATGTTCACTAAGGACAGAGGGACGAGTAGAAAGCACAATACTTGTGTTTAACTGCGCACTTTTGAAAAATCAAAATTCATAGGTCACAGTCACAGTGCAATGAAATTCATGTGATCTAACAAGCAACTATTTCTTAATATGTTGATACTGCAAAACATGTAATATAAATTCATAATTTTTCTCAGGAGCTTTCTAGGATGACGTCAACAAACGAAATTTTCAAAACACATATTATTTAGTTACACATAACTGCCATAATTTCTTTCACGTAGAATCCAATTTTTTTAGGAGAAATAAAGTACTCAGTGATGCATAGAATGAGCGTGTTATAATATTTATATAGTGAAGTATATAGACAAAAAATTGAACTTGATACCATTATTCTTTCCCTTAAAATGCACAGATTTTAAATTTTTTTAAATTCAAGTATTACCTGGAAATATCTTTCCTATCGGTTTATTAAACAAAATGGTTTGTAGCACTAAAAAAGGTTTCAGACCTCTACCATAAGTGGTTTCTGAGAAATGTATACCCAAACATATAAAATTGCAACATGTGGGAAAATGCAAAAAAGAGAGAGAGACATGATTTTTAACTAACTCACCAAAAGTTAAAACATTCCTGCACCATATTCACCTTGTTCTAGTGGTTCTTGCTCTTCTCTTTTCCTCTTCAGGCTTCTTCTGGCCATCCTAGTCTCTCTGGTTACTTGTTGAGCAATTTTTTCTGCAGTGTTGAGCCGATTGCGATCCATTGTGTTTAGGCCAGATGTTATATTGCAACCCGCCTCAATGCCCAACTTGTTCAATACTTTCACCCTCCCCGTGCAACCATCATTAAAACACACCACTGGAACTAGAACACCCACTTTTAGAGTATGTCTACTCACAAAAACAGTCTTGGGAATGCGTTCCCACATACAGTGGTGAAATCTTTCATTAGGGTTTTGTGTGTTTCCATGTAAGGTATTTTGCAACAAATCTGGACTAGAAAGATACCTGTAAATAGGTTTAATTGCTTCTATGACTGCAAATGGAAGGGGATGCTTATGGGAATAATTCTTATTAGCAACCAGAGCTTTGTTGTAGCCACACCAGCAGTCCTCGTCAGTACCAGGTGGACAGAGTCCATGTTGAGGATTGTTGTCAGTGGAACACTTGTGAAATAAAGTAGACCATACACATCTTACCAATATTTCTTCTTATGGCTAAACCATAATAATGTTGCAATTTATCTATTGCAGTGTCTGTTAGTCGCCCCTTACCTGTAAGTGGTTTACCATCGCTGCACTTTTTGCCCTTCTTTTCCTTTCTCAACTTTCTTAACCTGGATCCCACTCTTTTCTGGATATGTTCACACCACTCTAATTTATTTATTGCAGTATCCACATACGCTTTTGCTTCAATAACCTTGTTGTAACCTTTAGAGTCTCCGTCACCAAAATAATTTATGTAATTTTTGTGACATGGGTGTTCCCTACTACTTCTGTAGAGGCGACAGTGTTTTGTCATGCACTCAATACCAATTATTTTGCCAGTAACTAATGATGTGACAGTAACAACACCATTGAGTGAGGTGCGTCCTCGCTTTTGCCAGGTTCCATCAAAAGCTTCTGTTATATCCATGCTGCCTTCATTTATGAATACTGCCTCTTCAATTGCAACTGGCATAGATTCTTTAGCGGCTTCTTCCAGACCATTCAATAGTTTGGCCAAACAGAAACTAAACTTTGCAGTTGGCGGGGGCAGATCCATTACAGTACAAAGTGACTCTCCCGGTTTCCTACCTTTACCAATGCATCTCATGGCATACACAAATCTTAGATTAATTTCATAAAATTTAGTAGCACTTACTGCTTTTGAGGTCATTGCAGAGTTATATTGTCTACATACTGGACATACTACAGATGATCTAGTAGCAAGCCCCTTTCTACTGCTGGTATTTTCCACTACATTGACACAATCAACATTTCCACAGTCCTTGTACATAAGATATTCTGCATCAGTTTGGATAGCAATGATAAATCTACAGTTACAAAACTCTTCTGAGCTCCATTGTTATCTATGCAAAAACTGTTGTCATCAACTGGTTGTATGTGAGACAATTTTTTTTTTTTCCCAGAAGCTGAAAGTTTACTGCAAGTAGGAAAGTTAGATATGCTTTCAGCGTTACTGTTTTTTGTGTTTTCACGACAAAACACTGTCTTTCTCCAACCAAAAGTCTTTACGCTACCCATATTTATAGCAAAGCGTCAAACCAGCTTGAATAAATAACACTAAAGTCGATAATTTGAACTGCAAGCAAAACTGCAGCTATAATTCACGTGCTCGAAAAATAAACAAATCGCCATATCGTGAGAGCCTATTGCAATACACATGCAGCCATATCTGCAGCAGAGATACTAACAAGCAGAAAATTTACCGCATAGCTCTGCTGCCATAAATCACAAAGTTATAAAAATTTAAATGTCAATGGTGATGTAGGTATTTAAAAGGGGCGTGGAGATGATGACGCCATATTTAAATTACCATTTAAAGGGCTTAATTATTAAGAATAAAGCAGTCATAGCATCATGCTCATTTATGCAATGTCGAATTAGATGCAGATCACGCCGTGGCCGAATGGTCAGACCGCTCGACTCTCTCCAAGGTGGTGCGGTTCGATCCCAGGTAACCGCATGTGATATTTGTTGTAGACAACACGGCACTGGGGTGGCTTTTCATGGGATCTCCAGTTTCCCTCGCCATCATTCCACCAATTGCTCAATTATGATGATCTTTCCTTTCATCCACTTTCCCTTCATTCCATTCATCTACTGCTCTGATTTTCATACCAGGCATCGGGCGGATTATCCATCCTGCATATCTCTATCTTATCCACAGTTTCGGTTCCTGAAACTGACGCCTAATGACATATAATGTCATAAGCGGTAGAGGACCAAAAAATCCCCTAACACTACGATAGTGATATAGCTAGGGAAATTAAAGAAGAATTATGTACAGTAATTTTAATGATGATGATAATAATAACAATAATAATACACATTAGTCTGTTATACAGTCAGTATTTTCCTTTCTTTCCTATGTGTAAAATACCTCATTTTATCCAAATACTACTCTGAGATGTAAAATTATTCAGTTGCTGATAATGATCAAAATATCATGTATTGTATGTATTTCAATTACAAAATGTTGTTTTATTGGGCAGCTGCATTTCTAATAACCCAGTTTCTTATGTTTAAAAATTAGTAACAAAGATATTTTCGAGTCCAGCAGATACCTTAATTGCAGTACACGTTATGAAGCTACGGTTTAGTGAAACTCAAATACTGATGCCTGGTGTCGTTTGGAAAAAAGCTCCTTGAGGGGATATGGCCTTTTCCAAATGACCGATTTAATTAACTCTTGATAAGCAAAGTGTAAAGAAAGAGGATATTGCGCCGCTCTCGTGGCCTCGAGGCAAATGGAAACGCATCATCTGGACTGCAAATTGATCGTGTGCTCACTCGTGGGTGAGACAGAAACAGGGGGATGAAGAAGAAGTTTTTGTTGTTCTCTTTCAAAGCCCATTCACTGTTTTTCTTCTTTCCTTACGTGGCCCCTTCAGCATCCCTCTTCTACTGCCCTTAACCACTTGGCTGTAAATGATGGGTATTTAGCGTTAAATTTCATTTGGGCGGGTGTCGAGTCGTTTACTATGGCGGTGGTGAGAATGGTTCCGTGATGAAGCGGGGGTTGTTCGCCCAAATGGCTCGTTACCCGTTGAGTGGAGAGAGAGAGATAGCAAGGGTTAGTGCCTCCCTCTCCCGCTTGATGGATTGTCTGCTTCTCTTTATAAGACCGGAAAACTTTACTCCTACGCCAGAAAACGTTCACTGCGAAACTGTTTGGTTTTTTGCTCCACATCAGTGCAAAAAATGTTTGTAGACAGCTAGTACTAAAACTAGAACTTTTAACATAAGAATTAAGTTAATCTATTTCACTAAGTTCTAAAACAATGCATGATCCATATATCGCCACCACTTTTGGTTTCAACTCCAGTCACATGGTATTTAACCTTTGTATTTGCACATTTTCTTTAGTAGATTTATCTTCTGCATCCAACATTTCTTACTGATTCCTTTAATACATCGACTTTGTTAGTGTGGTTAGCTTTTACGTTTCTCATGATATATTTTGTGCACCAAATACTCTTTTCATCTTATGTAAATCAATATATTTAATTGAATGTAAACCGGTTAAGGGTATTTTACCAGCATTATCTATTCAAAATTCAAATCGTTATACTTTACCTTAATGCAATGTGTTGCCCATTAACTTTCCTGTGTTGGTAGCCTTGTATTTTCTTTGAGCTGAATGCCTATTCTTTTATCTGTGACCCGAATAATTGTATTGCTAAAAGCGTGGCAGGTGCAATATGGATAATATTGAATTCCAACAACCGGAAAAAAATCCGTAGTCTGCCCAAAGAATAGCAATGGCTCTTTAGGGGCCATATCTTATTTACCTAGAACCACGGTATTAATTTATTAATTTTACAAATTTCAGAGCTCTCTAATAAAATACTATACGCCACGTGTATAAGTTGTAATACAGCTACATTTGCTTATTTTCAGATCAAGCTATACATTTGAATAGTATTTTTCTATTCACTTCATATTAATTGACAATAAAAGTTTGTAGTTAAGTTACATTACACAATTTATGTTCGGTAAAGAGTGATAGAGCAAAGCGTATTGAGGGTCAGTAGTGGCTTTATATCGGCCACTATATGACTTTAGTGTTATATAGTCTTACGTTAGATCGCGAAAAATAAATGAACAGTTCAGGGTATTAAACATTTACAAAATATTCTATATCTGAAACCAATATTACCAGATAACTTTGGAATGGCTAATGTCACAATTAAAACTGTTTGAAATTAAGTAGAACATAAAGTGCTATATCTTTTTTAATCAATACATCCTAGTGTATCTCTCAATATTTACAGGTTATAAAAATAATAAATTCTATCGGAATGAAGTAAACTTTGCAGGCTATTTACAGAAAATTCAAACTATAGATATTATTTGATATGTAAATCCTGATTATCAGCTACTGTAAATCATAATCTTTAGAGCCACGTTAGAGAAAATCAAATATTTCAAAAGAATTCCTTGTAACGAATAATTTGGTGTGTAGCAGTTTCTTGAAAATCCTCAGGTGGCTTCTCTACAGGATACGGAATTTAAATAGCAGGTTTGATACTATTAGAATTTTCATATTTTAGCTATGCTGTTCAGGGAGTGACACACGTGAATTTCTTTCTAATATGTATCCTTCTTTGGATTCAGAGGACCTCGAAACACGTATTTTCGGTGAAATATGTGTGTTTAATTTGTCCAAAATACGTTCTCTACCTTCTAGATAGTAGTAGGGAAAATAAAATTCTTTTATTCTTCAAAAAGTTTCTCTAGATGCTAAAAAAGTAAATGCTCACAGAAATGAGTACTACATATTTTATTACTGCTAATCATTGTAAATCAAAGCATAAGAATTAATAGTAATGCTGAATTTATACATTTACTATGGTTGTATATGTTCGTTTGAAATAAAAAGGCGATTTATAATAACAAATTTACAATAAAAGAAGGGAAAACAAAAAAATGTATATTATGGGTTATGAGTCGTGCGCACGAAACCCAATTCAAGGAACTACAGTTTATTAGGTAAATAGACTCGTACAGGTAGAGGGGTGAAGCACTGAGGAAATACAAATGTCAGTCCCATTACAAAACCCAGGGAGTAGCTTCATATTACTCTTTGCGAGGCGTATTCAAATGAGATGGAAACAACTAAATTGTAAGTTATGTTATTAGACCACTTGCTCTCACCTAGTCAGCCCGAGTTCGGATCCAGGGGAACCGCAAGGATTCGCGGTGTACGAGTCAGAGTATCGACAGGTTTCCTCCGTCATTCATGCCACCAGCTGCTACATAATCACCTTTCTTCTTCATCCTCATACCAGATATCTGATTCCCCACCCTGTAAATTCTTTCGGGTTCAGGGTTCCTCTACTTCTCAATAGGCATCCGACCACAGGCCTCCACTTGTAAGTTCTGCGGGGTGTAATCTTCCATAGGAGGGTAAAAGGGAAGTAGGGGCTTAATGATATAGAGTAGAACAGCTATTGCATATATTCTTTTAATTCTAGAGGTACATGTATTGTATGTATATGTATGTAGCAAGCTCAAGTGCAATTTTGTTTTCTTAGACATCGTAAAGGTCATATTAAATATGCCCAGAATTTACGAAGCATTCATAGAAATAACTACAAGTCTGAGTACGGAAAGCAAACTCATTAATAAGGGTTATGTATTAGCCAGTAAGTAATGATAATAAGCACGGTCTTCAAAGACATAAAACTTTTCTTGGCCAGTAAATATGTGTAATTTATGAATTTTAAATTTCTATTTCGTATATTTTCGAAGTCATTGTAAGTATTTGTAAGATATACAGGTTTTGCATTTTTAAATGTCCACTTTTTCAGTAAATTAAATGCTTTAAATTTATTAATGACATAATAGGAGGAGAAAACATTGATAAATGAATGATGCTATCGTTTATCATGGAAAACATGTGCAGTGTCTGTAGGGCTTCTATTAGAATTACTCATGATTATTATTACATCTAAATTGTACATATAAAGGTAAAGTGTATTTTAGCCGAGGCGTATTAGATTTACGAACACGAGACATGAAAGAGAAACGTACAAAGAAAAATGTTGCTTACACTTGCACAAGAAATAAAATCGCGTTCTCTAATTAGGAAATCTGATCCAACCGCCTTTTTTGGTCTTTTCATCTAATCAATTACTGTTTTTCCATATGCGGCGTTCTTGTACCCAACGAGTAATTACGGAATGCTGCAACGCGTGGCGTGCTTCGCTTGTTTAGCTACTAAGTAGAAAAGTATCGCATGACCAAGTTGGAACAGTGGTGTCCATTATGGGCCACACTTGTGTTTCTATTGTTTAACAAGGGCCGCAACGTGGCTGAATGGTTTGACTACTCGACCCTCACCAAGGCAGCTCGGTTCTATCCCAGCTGACGCAAAGTGAGATATGTGATGGAAAATAAGGTGCTGGAGCGAATTTTCTCTGGAATCTCCGATTTCCCCCGCCAATCAAACATATCTACACATATTGTTTAGCACGGTTATTCACATATATGCTTATATTGGTAGTGTCCCCTATTGCTATGTTGTACTTCTAACAAAAGGAACATCCTAAGGAACTTTGGTATGACCACTTTTAAGGATATGAACATTTCCGAAAGAAAGAAATCAATAAGCATTTATGATGTACAACAGTAAAATTGTCACCACTTCTGTACTGATCAAATTTAATATTCTTTGCTTTAAATATACCCTTAAAATTATCTATGATTATTGAACTGCCAATCAGATAATGCAGTAGCATATGTGCATAGATGTGCCGCTTGCACAAAACATTTTATGCGCTCCAAAATGAGAT
The DNA here is from genome assembly GCA_030765055.1 of Mantis religiosa. Lineage (NCBI taxonomy): Eukaryota > Metazoa > Arthropoda > Insecta > Mantodea > Mantidae > Mantis > Mantis religiosa. Next base: position 85,862,494 of record CM060951.1, read on the forward strand.
TTCTTTGGAATTTCACAACACGTGTTATGTTCCTTTCATAAATAAAAACAATTTTGGACCAAAGAAAAACTTAAGCCTTCTTGCGACGTAGGTATAGATACACAGTCAATTAATTGCTCTTACTGGTGTTCCCAAGAATAAGGCCGATCGCACAAAACTTCAAAGTTTGAAAATGGTATTAAGTAAAACCAAACCATTACAGTTTCTAAATGCCAGCACCCCTAATCTACTAACTTACGCGGAAACTGAAAAAACTATTCTGGAACAGCTACCCGCAACTAGACTCCGTTCTAGACTACATCGGGTACCCCGCATGGCTTGCGGGCACCCAAGATAACCCAGGAGCTAATCCTATCAGCAGCTAGAGCTGAGCTCCACATAATTCTCCTAAGCTGTTTGGTATCAAAATTTTTCCCAACTTAAACTAAATAAAAACACCAGGGTGCTAGGTATTGCATCCTGTCCTTTCAACCCGAAGTTACAAAATTGTAACCTCACAAGAATCTTCAATCTCAAAACCCACATCTCATCCTAAAAATGCCGAAATGAAATACCATACCTGCGGTAAAACCCTTAACGAGTGGGCACGCAGCAAAAGCCTTCTGGCTGTATACAGCCAGCCAGCACCTCGGTCGGTCGGTACGATGTTTGTTGTTTTCTTTATATCAAAAACATATTGTTTCACAAATCTGGTTTTTTACGTAAATATCCAGCCACGCGTATAGCAAATATGAAAGTAATTAGGATAACGGGTTAACTATTTTTATTGTAGTTAATGAAAAGTAACTGTAAAATTTCACGCATAACGAAATAACAGTACCTACTCATCAACGTTCGTGATTTTACTTAAGGAAGGACTAATGAGTATGTGAAATGGTCTTTAACAAATTGGAACCCTGTTAAACTAATTGATTGTAGCAAACTGCAAACGTATTTTTAAAAGCAAATATTCCGAAAGAATTGAAAATCTTTACATTTATCAAGAGAAGAGAGAAGAAAAGCTTTGCTTCGCTCGCTCGTTTAATAATTATGATACGAGCGTTTTAATTACCATTACAGTAAAGTTTCATCTAAATTAAAGGTTTCATTTAAAAGTATTCATTTCTGGTTTGAGTGATATGTTACAATCGTTATTTCTTTATCTAAATTGAGACGTAATACATAGTACGCAGGCGCAGAAATATTAATTACTTCCCTATAAACAGCTACTAACGTGTGACACAGTTAAACCTAAAACAAAGTATAGGCAAACTGGAACAAATTTTATTTATTGAAACATTATTTGCAATTAACGCTAATGATAATATGAACAGAACTAATTTTATTTCAAATATAGTTTATTTATTGTACAATTAATGAAATGAATTTGTGGGAACGAGCTTTGTTGAGTAATTGAAGTTGACGGTGAATTAATGTTAATTTGTGTTCTTTCTTTTTCTGCTGATTTTAGTAATATGTTTGAAATTTCAATTTTATTTTTGGGTGTAAGTTCAATGCCACTATTACTAGTGGCACTGGTACCTTGTCGATCGAAACGAGAATAATCGATACTTGCATTTTCACAATGTTACGTGGCCACTTCTGATTGGTCGAATACCAATACTTTAATGAACAGGTGTACTTTAATGAGGCCCAATAGAGTACTGCTGCCAGTCGTATAAACACTAAAGTTTGCCATGGTCGAACATAAAGTAAAATAAATATTTTTTGTAAGCGACACCGTGATTTGTCGCAATCACATCAGTACTGCCTGTGTGCTGGAATTTTGTCCTGCTGGGGTTCCTTGACATGACAGAAAATTTGGTAATATGAGGCTGTCGCATTTAAGCACACCTTCAAAAACCATCGGTCTGGTTACGGATTTAAATAGCAATCTACATGTTTTAGACGTATGAAACTTCCAATTGAAAAGTCATCGACATGTAAGAAAACATACATGGGAAACATCTAGTGCTACGACAGAACTCGTCTTCCACGTAGAGAAATTCCACAGGATGTTTAGATAAACAAAAATTAGTGCGTGTTGTCATATCTTAAGCATTTTATGGTACTTAAGTCAAAATCAGCAAAGCTCTTAAGTGCATTTAAAACGAGGGAAAATATTCCTTTTTTTAGAGGGGGATTTTGGAGATGAGAAGATTTCCTAATATCCTTTGCCTTTTTTCCTAGATGATGTCTAATTAATTATAAAATTTGGCATGTTTCTCTCTCCCTCTCCCTTACTCCTTCACTCAATGATCGTTCTTTTATTTTCTTTTTTTCTTTTTTATTTATTCTTTTTCTTTTTTTTTTTTTATTCGGGGAAGCTAAATGTGTACTGGATATCTAACTTTTATTGGTTAAGATGAGGTAATCTTCACCTCCTCCCCCCCCCCCTCAGAAAAAGTAGATATTTTGGCCGTTTTGAAGTTTTGGGGTTGGTCTTTATGCTCAACTCGTGAATGTTACTTAGGATTATGAGAAGCAGTAACAATGCTGTCGTGATGAGTGGTTGCAAACGTAAACTACACCTTAAAACCCAGAGCTCTAAAATGTCACTTAATATCACTTTGGGCTAAAACAGTTTTAATTTCTGAGCAACACAACTCCTGTGCAAGCCATTCACTAAACCCAAACCGAAGTAATATCCCAGTTTGGAGCAAGCGGCACATCCCTTATTGATGGTCGGATAAACAAGAACATTTACTCTGGAGGAAGTACTGTATATGGTTATTTTCTTGAAGACATTTTGTACACCACTGACAGGTAGGCACATATAACTGGCGAGCACAGTCAGCACTATATCTGTGCGACATATCTGTGTGAGGGTGGACGGGGGAGATAATTAAATTAATTGTGTTTCGTGAGGCAAGTTTCGTGCATGCACTCTGCGTTAGGTAGTGGATCGAAGTTTGCCATACGGCGTCCAACAAACCTTCTTAAGACTTATTTTCCCTAATCCTTTAGAGAGTGATAAAGCTTTAAATAGTAAATTATAAATGTCAAAGTTTTAATATTGGAAAGATTTAACTACACTTGAAAGTTTTGTCACTACCGCATTTCGAAGCAGATACCCTCAACTTTCAATGGCATCCCTACCTAGAATTAAATTGCTATTACTTTAATAAAATATTATATTTACGAAATAAAAATACACGTTTCGAGAGCTCCAGGACCCAGAAACATTCAACATAAAAACAAATGAGCCCATCGTTTCCAGAGACCTTATCTGTACTTAATACTGCAGAGAATTGCATGCCTCGTTGTCCTCTAAAATATATGTGTAATTTTCTCATTTCCTTTTAACAACACTGACTTAATCCAATTTTCAAACGGTCCCTTCATACAGTTTTCAGTGTCACTTAACAACCTACAATTTTGGAAATTAATTGACCTTTTTCACACTAGCCGTGTGTAGGAAGCAGTATGGAAAGGCAGAGTCAGACTGAAAAATTCAATGCCATAGCCGGGATTTGAACCACGGATCTTCCGGTCTCCGCCCGGTCTGCTCTTAACATTTAAGCTACTATGGCCAACATGCCGATGCGACTTTAAGACGAAACAGCTGGAGAATTTAATGTCATATCGACACATTGCAACAGTAGCTGAATGTTTAAGAGCATCAGAACGGAGGCCGGAAGATCCATGGTTCAAACCCCGGCTATGGCATTGAATTTTTCAGTCTGACTTTACCTTTCCAACCTTCAATTTTTCCTGAGACTTCCTTGAGTTCACATGGTCACTTCACTAATGTGATTTAATTGCAGTGTTCACTATCATTTCACTTAGTTTTTATATCACTTCATTTTCTTCGCGTCGATTTGGCAGCGCAAAAAATGTACCCGACGCAGCTTCTTTTTCCGTACGTTGCATTCTCACAACAGATGCTTCGCGAGACTCTCTTGGCTTTGCCAGAGTAAAATCGCGATAGCGTTCATTTATACGGCCGTATGTTGTTTCCTCACAATATCGGAATGTTCAAGATGGCCAAACGCAGAGTTTCTAGTTTCCCCCCGTCACTGCTTATGTTACATATCGAGCGCGCGGCTTATCTTGTTTACGCCTGAGACTTACTTTTCCCAAAAAATTAGTGCTTGAGATATGACAAGACTTTAAAGTTAGTATAGTAAATTATAAATGTCGAAGTTTTAGTATGTATAGAAAGTGCATAGCGCTGAACTGTGATGTATTATCGCGCTATGCAATTCGTTCAATGATCATGTATGTAACTCGAGAATCATTAGGTACAAGCTGAACATGCAGGAGTGGGGGAGCTTTTCATGCCAGGCGTGGAAAGCCCAAAGAAGAGATATTAGCCTCTCTCAGGTTTTAGAGGTGGATGTTCACCTCCTACTGGACATCGCTGCACATATCTTGGAGAGTTAGTGCACAAATAAATGGACAGCATATGTACATAAAACTGTAACTATATACAGCGCCAACTTCCCAATAACCTTGAACCAAGCCGCTGCGGTACATTACCATGTTTATACGTATTCTACTGTTTGTCAATATGTGAGCATATTTTGTTACACATTCCCTCATAATCATGATAAACATTCACAAAGGCTGTTTTATTGAGTAAATTATTTCATTATATACATCACTGAGCGTCTTGTTTTATTTCCTCAGAAGTCCTGTTCATTCTGAAGATGTCTGTATAATTGGGAAACTGTAAGAGGAGAGAATCCTACTACACAAAACTGCACATCTCGTTAAGACACCTTTTGGTCCATATTTTTATTTGTGTAAATATAAATAGTTATTTATGTCTCTTAGATATGTAAAACTATTGAATCTTGAAAACCTTCACACAGAGAACAGTTTTAAAACAATTCTTTTTTTTTTTTAATTTGGAAGGCCTCCAAAAAGGAAATCTGCCATACAATAAGCATAGGTTTAGTTATAAAATATGTGTATATGATTTTCTTCGCCTAGTTTTAGTTTTTTATTTATGTATTTAAATTTTTATCATCATCAACATTTAAGACTTTACATTTACGTTGTAAATGTCTATGAGGACCGAAAGACTATTGAACAAGTGCAGCCTATGATGATGTTCACATCAGACGTGAACGAAACGTATGGATCAGACCACGGCTCCTGAGCCCGGAAAATTCTTCTATCTTCATATTAGACTCCGGCCGTGCAGCCTAAGTGCAGCCGAAGTATAAAGTTTTTTTTTTTTAATGAAATGACGGAAACAGATACGGGGGAAGGCGTTTACAGAATTTGTTTGATTTTATTGGCCTGTACTGTGGGACAATAGGAAGGGTTCTATTTGGTTAAATGGGTTTTAGATCTGCATTGGGCCAAGCAAAAAAGGTATGGCTCTAGAGAATATAAGTCCATCTCTGCTTCTTCAAAAATATGCCTAAGTTCTTTTCTAGCAACGTTAGTAGTTACATCTACAATTACGTTATATATTCTATCTATTAAATTGCGCAAGGTTTTATTTACTTTAAATTGTAATTTTTATTATTTTAAAATACGAATATCCAACGCAAACCAGGTGTTCCTGAATGCATGCCGATGAACCTCAGATAACATTAACGTAAGTAAATTTAAAACAGAAAAATTGTTAAAGTTCTTCATTCAAGTTAGAGATAATTAACATTACTCTAACCAACTGAGCTACTATAGCCAACATGCCGACATGACATTAAATTCTCCAACTGACTCGTATGTTTCCCGATAGACCACTAGGGTATCTCATATGCTATGAGACACACACCTTTTGTGACGACTTACTATGCTGAAAGTACTTAAGACTCAGGCTTCATAGTTGAACCACTACGTTATTCAGGTAAATTGATGGAAATAATCATTTCTTCCACACTAGCCGTGTGTAGCCTAAGGTTTGAATGAGTATAGGCAGATTGAAGTAAGCCAGATAGTAGCTCAGTTGGTTACAGCAACGGCACGGAGAGCAGGAGATCCGTGGTTCAAATCCCGCTTGTGGCATTGAATTTTTCAATCTGGATCCATTCATTCAAAACTTAGCAAACACACAATTAATGTGGAATAAATGATTATTTCCAATTATAATTATGTTTAACCTATTTAAGGTTTACAAAAACTGGATTTAGGCCATTAAGGCTTGTGAAATCGAGACAGGACTCCCGAATAACAAATGAAAGTACAAAACATTAAATCACACATAACTATTAGGAATGAAGGTTGAACACCATAATCATTATATAAACGTTATTTGTATTATTTCATTAATTAAAAAATCATTTAAAAGTTTTGAGTTGCTTGCGTACAGTAACACCAATAACAACTGTTGGTAATTCCTAGCTACCGTGAGCAATAAAAGAAACGGTATCTGTAATAGAGAAGGGAAGGCTAAATTAATTTAATGACCAGATAAAATACTGGCAGGGTTGCAAGGACACGCAATTCAACAAATAAAGTGCCGCACTTCCACTGCAGGTGGCGCACGGAAGCGATACATATTAAGCAGTGCTACGAACATCCCTTCATTACAATTACAGAACAACGGCGGAACTGAAAACTCGGGCGGATGTAATGTTTTGTTAGCTGTCAGATTTAGCATTTCATTCCCCATGCAAAGAAGTACAAGGACCTTGCTAACAAGTCCTCGTTTTTATATACCGTACGGATTCCAAAATGTAGTACCCGCATGGGATTTAACTTGTATCAAAAACAATGTATAAAATTATTTCTGGAATTTAAACAGAATGTCGCTAGTTATTTTCGGTGAATTGCTTAAATTTTAGGGCAGTTATACAAAGAATTTCAACAAACTTTATGTTACTGCCAGGAAGCATTAACTTTCCAATATGGTAGTGCCCATACTACTGTAACAAAAATACATGTCCAGAAAATGTGGTGGAAACAAAATAACAAAATCACCATTGAGAAATAACTAATGTTGTTAAGTAAACACCTATTTGCTTTTCAATTCAGTGACGTCAGAGTGAAATTTAAAAGAGAGTTGGCTGAACTAGTTACTAAAATTAATATATTGTTGGTATTACTTTATCATTTTTAAAGTGTATTTGTTATTTAATACTCAGTTACTTTTATATCAGCCAATAAAATGAAGCCGTCTTCGGTTTCAAGGTTTATTAAATCATATGTTTGAATTGTGCATTGTAATGTATATGTAACACTTTCTTTGGGATTTCTGAGTTATTATTTAAATAATTGTATTGTACGTATTTCAGTTATAGCATTAACATTTATTTGTGTTCTACTTATTTTACACATACATATATTATTTACGAACTAGTAAAATATCTTATGATATAGTGACTGCGTGGTTTAGGCAGATTAGGAAATCTGGTTTGCAGAAATTTAGAACAACTTTTGCTGCAGTAAAAAGACGTAAAATTGACAATCAGCTGTCTTCGAGGCTGAAGACGAGTTATGCTGCACGAAAACAAATCACTGCGGCACACTTCAACCGTCGACTGTCCAAAAAACCAACAAACAATTGCTATTTCTAGCACCTAATTCTGAAATCTAACACCTTGCGGGGTAATTATACCCCCAGCCATTGTTTATATAATGCCGCAAACCTTCCGAGAAATTTCTCGACAACAACAATGGATCGAATGCTCCGGAGCCTCTCTCTGTCTCTTTCTCTGCTGACCATGCGCCCGGCTCCGGCTTGTGGCAGCCGCACAACAATGCCACATGGTGACAATATTATGCTAAAATACATTTATTTTCTGATATTTTAATGATACATGCATTTTCTAATTCCTTTACTCTTTAATAACCTGCCACATCATTTATAGTGAAGGTAGGTGATACATTAATACACTCCAACCCAATAATGGTGCCAAATGAGAAGAAATATTGTTTGAAGGTATATTTAAACATCTGCAAAATTCCTAAGGTTACCGAAATGGGTTCACGGTATTTAGGCAATATAGAAATTACTATCATAAGAATTATTATTTATAATTTTTCTCAAATTGGAACGGCCCTGTTGTAAACACATGAGAGGGGAGACAAAGTGCTTTAACGGAATGCTCTTAAGCTACGGTTTGTAAAGAAAAATTCAATAGATTTATGGAGAAAGAAGAGAAAAGAGAGCAGAGGGCAAGTTCCTAATAGATATAGATTGAAATTCGCCGATAGCGACTCATACAGGCGGCTCCCTTCCCCCAGGTTACATATCCCCTTCGGGGACCTTGGACTGGAATATCTCCTCCACTTCGAAGGACAAGGAGACAGCAAGTATCCAGTCATGTTCACCAAAACCTCCGCCGACATTTGAAAACCTGAAATAGCCGGACAGGATATAAGATGAAATGAAATGAGATCAGAAAGCTCGGAGATATAATTATCCCTCCTGGTATTCATATAAAGACTAGGGGAAACAACTGATAAACCTCATGAATAAGAAAGTTCGTAACAGTAATTGAAGTCAGAACCACAGGAATGTCATCCTCCGTTGCCTAGGAGTAGCCGCTAACCTCTGGTTCCGAAGTTGCAGGTTCGAGCCGAGCCACGAACGATAGTCTTTTATTTTTTTTTTTTTTTTTTTTCAGACTTAAAAATTCCTAGGCATGGCTTCCTTCGGAAGGGGAATCAAGTCCTTCGGAGATTAATGGTACATAACAGACGCTTAAGCCTGATGAAAAGACCTCTGATCAAAATTAAGCTGTCTTTCACGCACAGTATAGAATGCGACGCTGAGAACCTAAGCAAATAAAGACCCCATAAATAAATAAAAAGTAAATAAAACTATCTTCCGAATGCGGACCAAGAATTATACCCATTAGCCATCCCACTTTGTATAAAAGCAGTTAAGTAGTGCAACTACGCTTTAAACAGTACCTATAGTTCATAGTGTCTTTAAAGTTATGCCCTGAGATTCGCTTTTGCGTCACAAACTTGTTTGTGGAATACCTCACACTCCTAACACAACTGTGACCATCATAAAATATATCCTTCTGAATACCGTAACGGCATTTTCTGCTCTGTTGTGCTTACGAAATACCCTACAATTAAAATTGCATTACTTTCATTAAAAGCAAGCAATTTCTGCCGTAAAACGTTGGGACCTAACAAATATGTAATAATAAAAACTTTTAAATATCGGTATTTTTATTATTTTTTCACGATATACACGGCTCGATGGAAATAATTTCATTAACCAACTTGATTAAAAATGTTTCCCATATTCCCCTGTTTTTTCTCCTTTATACATGCATCACATCCCCCGTTCCTACTGCTTTATGTACTTTGATATATTTGCTATGAACTCATCACGCCGTCTGTATTTTAATGGCCGCTAATTATCCGTTCATCTTTCCTATCTGTGAAATCGTTAAAATACGCCCTCTTGTTCAAATATGACCGTATTCGCACAGTAGAAACTTCTGCACAGGCTTCTAGAGACATACCTGTCATCTATACCTACTCTTAATTTAAATATTATTAATAGGGTAAATTTTCGTAGTTCACTCATATGGCTTAGCCGAATACTGTGGCACGTTCTGGATACTACAATTTTATTTCCAACAATTCCCCTTACTCCGTTTCCTTTTCAGCTTCATAGGTTCGTAGTGCATGGTGTGTTGAACAGGTGGAGCGGAGGGCGACAGGCTGCTTGTGCAACTTCTAAGCTTTGTTTCAAATAACCTTGCCCCGCTAACATGTATCCCTTCGCGTACTATTACCTTCCCCTTTACCCTAATCGTCTAATGCTTTTGGCAACGTAAGCATTGCTTTCACACCACGTGGAAACCTGCAGTAAACGTCCTAATAATTGCCAAGAAGGTAGATAAAATCATACACATAGAGATGTGAAGGCATGCAAAAATACAAGCTGAATGTTAATGTATGGCAAATGCAATTCAAAGCAAGGTCAGCGATAAACGAAATATAAACAACTATGTCACGACTACCGATAAACGCACGTGCTATCGAGGAGCAGGTTTGAAGCAAAGGATCCTCCACTTTATTTCCTTTAAGAATTAACATGCATTCCAGATAAATTAACTCTGTTGCGTAATATATTTAATTCATGTGGTTATGAAAATATAAATTTGACAGTTCTTTGCGAAAATATTAAGATATATCATCATGTTAAATAGTGAACTCGTGCTTACCGTACAACAGTCTGTATCACGACAGCAGCCAATGAGAGGTGATTAGGTCACGAGAGCGTTAAGAGGTAAGGGACATGCTTATCTGAAATACGGATTAGGGACTCAAGAAGAGGAAGAGGTAATCATTCTTGGAAAAGTTATAGACATGCTTCTGTCACCAATGGCTGACTGTAGTTTCCTCACATCATCCCTTCCTCCTGAGAGGTGTTACTTATAACTTATCTATGTAGGTCACATGGTGCAAGGGTCTCCCTCCGATGATGTCTGACCTTACCCTTCTATTAGTAGAGCTGTGAAACAAATTAGATGAAAGTTAGAGCTTCAATTTTTGGCACATGGCTTATGTTTTACTGGGAAGATTGAATCATGATTTTTATATTGTCCTCACAAATCCATATACTTTTTTAAAATACTAGATATATTGTGAGTCACTTTTGTGTGTTTAAAAATTAAACTATAAGAGTTCACCTTCTAAATGCAGATATAAAATATAAATTGGAGAAAAGATATATTGTCGAACAAATTCCAAGTTATAAACATAAATGAAAATGAGACCTCTGGGATTACCAAGGAAGATCTACGTTTACTTATACCTTTGTTACGAGGAGAGATTGGACAACCTCGTATAAGGTGGAGAGAGCGGTTTGATTAGCCTCAAATCAGGTCCTTGAATGCCTAATTCGTTTTATGAAAGAACATAGTTAAACGTTATTTAAATTATGCTTCTAAAAAGTTCAACATCCTAAACGGTTAGATCATTTCTGACGTTGAATGAAATGGGTGAAATGATGGTGAAGGGGACTCTCAGTGCATAGAGCTTAGAGCTACGAATATTATTCTTCAGGTTAAGGAAAGCCTCAGAAGAAGTGGACTTAACCAGGTAGCTTACCCTAACCGATATTGGAACTCTAGTGCTCTTAAATGTGAGACAATTACGCTACTCTAGCACCACAGAGGTAGGTAATATTCTTATTAATCAAAAGGCAAACATGTAATAATGACCTAGATGTAGTTTATAATTACATACCACAGAATACGTTAACGAGCAATAGCCAACTTATAGGTGAAGACAACATAAATAATATGTTTTGATTTATTTATTAAGTTATTACTTTTAAAATTGAAAGTCATATAACCTATAGTGATTTAATGTAATTTAGACTCATTTTAGCTCCCTCAAAATCGCATCAGATGAGATACATTAGTCAACAATAAATTAACTGGAACACAGCATCAAAAGCTCAACATTAAACGAGTACCTGTTTATGTAGTTGAACAGATTTAATATCATAAAAGAAACTTCTAAAGATAAATTATTAAAATAGAAAAATATAACACAAGCGGTATAAAATATACACTCCAGAGTTACCAAATTTAATATCCCAGCACATGTGAAGATTAATGAACAAAATGCAATGCATCTGATGCAATGGTGGACAATGTAAGTGCATAATTAAGGAATCTGAAGAAACAGCTGAAATGTTACAAGCAGCATAGTGTCTAATATTAGAACTGCCATCAAAAAGGTCAAGAAAACGGTATGAAGTAGCATATAAAGCGTACTTCAACGACACAAAGTATGAAGTGTACAAATATATAGTGAAAAATGTTACCATATTAGATAAACCATAAAAACGGAACAAACCATATAATCAATTTTATTCCCACTTTCTCCATTCAAGCAGTTATCGTTTCACATTCCAATAATTTTACAGTCAACATTTCAGTTTACTCAAAGGACCAATAATACTGTTCTTTGTTTTGTATTTAAGTTCTTTATTGTTAATAAAATTTGATTTCGATATTCCATCTTGTATTACTTTCTCAGAAATAGCCAACGCTTTTGATTATAATGCCAAATATTCAAGGTGTTTAAATTAGGTACTAATAAAATGCATATTCGAGTTTTCATATTTCGAGTACTCTTCATTCTGAAGGAAAATTGCATAATTTTGTGTAAATATTAATCATAGGACACGATCAAAGACGTGATACCTATATAAAAATGTAAATATTTTTAAAATACACATATTTATTTTAAATGACTCTTTTGGTGAACTCAGTTATTTCCTAGACGTCTATCATTATTAGTTTGAATTTGTCAATGCAATGAAACCTGCCTAAAATGGACCCCTTATACGCCGGAAACCTGGAAAAACGGAAAATAAATTTCGGTAAGTAGCTATTTACCATGCAAAATTATACTCTAAGCTGGAAAAACGGAAATATTTCAGCATTGAATGCTGTGTGTGGTGAAGCAAATGATGTTGATGTGCAGACAAGTGCAGATTGGAAAGGGAAAATTTAAAACAGACAGAGAAACTAGGCTATGAACTAAAATTATTGTACGTAAATTGAAATTATAGTACACAATTCATATCAGTCTATTATTATTATTATTATTATTATTTAAACTTCATTCTATGTTATTCCTTCCTGTAAACATGTGTGACTATAGCTTCTGTAATTTATTTGTGTTCAAATACAGCCCTCTGTAAGACGAAAACTTGTGTAAACGAAAAATAAATGTCATAACGATCGCGTTCCATTTTAGAGAGGTTTTACTGTAGACGGTTAGTTGTTTGATGAAGAGAGGGAGCTAGATAAATCTCCATTGTGTGGAGAAGAGAATGCAGATTTCCATTGTTTATTATATTATAGTCAAACAAAACTATGGAGAGAGCAGGCCTGGCTACGTAAATGGCACAAGTTGAGGGGTGAAGTAGTAATTAGAAAATATTTTTCAGTAAAAGGGGAAAAGAACATGAGAAATATAGGGAATTATTTAGAGAAAGTTAAAGAGAGATGGCTAAGAACAATTAAGAGAAAAGTGTAAATTAGGATAGGTGAAATGGCAAAAGTATAAAAAGGAGTAGAGGGCCTCCAATACACAAAAACCTAGGGTTCGGTGTATGGGGACCGAATTATTATTCAATGGCAAGCAACATGGTAGGATTTTCAGGATCAAGGAATATATGGTGTTTCCCAGTATGGATTTTATAATTGTAATCTTGATTTTGTATTTCCATTTGTTGATATAAAAGGAAATATGAGAAATAAATAACAAAATACTACAAAATTACTAGTTGTTTGATATACTGTCTCTGTTCAGATGTTTCCCGTGATGTCATGGAAATAATGACGGATTTCGAGGTCAATGTATGCGATGTGGCATTTAAACATCTATCGCCTTGTTGTTCCCTATCTCCTTCGCATCAGAAACGAAATGTGAAATGAACCTTCTTCTCAAAAGGTTTATCCCTGATTAGCATGAAACACATAAATAGAAAAATAGTTTTTCGTACATATTTGTAGCAACCATGTAAAAGGAAGCAATAATAGAGGAATTCATAAAACCCTAAAGTGAATTTTTTCCCACTCGCTCCCATAACCTTAATTTTTCCTTATAACTCCTTTTTCTCTGGCAAATGCACTCTCATGAGTAAAATACAAAAGGCTTCTGCATAAAACCGATGGAGAAGATAACTTAAAAATAATTATACAAGAAAGGTGTTTAATCATTTTTAAAACTATCGTAGCTGCGAAAAGCGTGTTTAGGCGCCGTTTATTGGTTACCATAGGTTGTTTACAAGTAGAAAATGTTAGTAAACCTAATCCGACCGTGTTGTATAACAACAATGAAGCACGTAATAAAGCTATTGGACGATAATTCGTTCAAAAACCAACAATTCGATTTTCAACCAGACTGTTCTGCTGCATGTTAGACCGAATCACGCAAGTGTTACTAGAAATTATGCCCTAGTTAGAAATTAAGGTTACTTTCAGAAGTTAAGGCTTGCTTATCGCCTTTAACTTGCGAATGTGGCACTATTGCATGAAGAAGTGAGACATTTTCCAGAATCATAATCCATGATTTTAATCTTATACGAAATGTCTATGATTAATTTTTGAGCAAGGTTTGTTCCATAGCTGCCACAAAAATTTGTCTAAATTTTTTTATTACTTCCCAAACATTTGGACTTAAAACACCGAAGACTTGATTGAACGTATTCTGGATTATGTAGAAGGATAGAATTACATGTCTCTAAATGTGACATACTCTCTTTATTTGTTTAATAAATTACTTAAGTAAAACAATTGCTCATGCAATTATAGATATACATTTATAACATAATCGCAGTATATATATAATATTCCCTGTCTATATCGGTTACCCAAAAGGGTATACTTAAACACTATTTTGGAATGTAATACAAAGAGACCAAATATTTCTTATTAAATTACCTTTTTGCATCTCAAGCTGCTTCTTTGTAATACATAGTGTAACATTTTTTAGGCGTACTGACATCTTAAAAAAATCAGTTACATTATGACCTTTTTGGCTTCTAGAATTAAAAGTCTTGTTTGAAGAAATTTAAAATGCTCTTTGTTTCAGTAAAAAGACACTTTGCACACCCCTTACAGCAGCAAAATGATGTAACATACACAAACGCAGTCTTTAAGGTCGTCTCTTTCTCAGCCACATATAAACAAACAAAAGAATTCACTGCGGTATATTTCAAATGTCCGCACCTCACAATTACTGCAAAGCTGTACATACATATAAAAACTAACTAACAAATGACTGTCCTCTAACACTTGCGGACCTTTATACCTCCAGTCACTGTTCTAGAAAGCCGCCGACGTTTCAAGGCCTTTCGCGGCGGCAAGAGAAAAGACGGAATTATCCAGACATCACTCTGTCTCTTTCTATCTTTGTTTGTCTCTCTCTCGGCAAGCGTTCAGCGCTCGCAGCACAGTCTCTCTCTTTCTTTCCTGCGAAACCCGCAGGTAGTTGCTCGTCGGGGCTCCGACACAAAAAAATTGCGATCGGTGAAAATATCTAATTCCTTTAGGACTATCCATATTAATATAATTATATTTCAGACTTGTGTTACACACCTTGTTACCAACTACCAGCTGAGGTAAAATTAGTTACCTCAGAAATGTACTTTATTGTTTCAATTTTCATGTTTTTACACCTAAACAATGGAGTTACTATACACAGGATATTGATGAACTACAAGGAAATAATTTCAGCGATTGTAGACGTGACTAATCTAACCAAGCTGAGCTAGGCAATGCATGGTCTGTGGCTAAACATAACTCCGTTGGTATTTAAACAAAGTAGGTGAAATTATCGGATTAGAATGTCTTTAAAACTGCTTCCCGAGTACAGAAATATAGATTGTTAATAGCTTGTTACTGGCGTTCTCAAGATTTAAAGCCTCTAAGATCTCGCAAATCTCGAACTAATCACCTGCCAGTGCGACACTGAACAGCAATAGACTTCCTTCTTGCATCAAGTAGCCTATTTTAGTGATGTTTTTGTAAGTACTCTAGTGGTCCAATCCGTTACGCCGAAAAGTGTTTTTCCAAATGTTGATGTTTCATTTCCCTTCATGTAGTTAGATTTTTTCTTCGTCTGCGTAATACGTAAATTCAAACAGGAAGAAATGGCGTGATTCGTAACTAAGAACGTGAATCTGATTGGCCAGTGCAATAACACTACCATGATTTCCTTCAGTCCAACTTTACGTTAGCCAGCACGCTCTTTCGACGTCAACGCAATTGAATTATTTTTCTGGTGTTACCTCAAATCTCTGGTGTATGAAACACCTTTTTCCTCACCTTTCGGACCTAAGTGTCCGAATAATTTGAGCATGTGAAGTTATTCGACAAAACCAAGGAGTTTTAGACAGAGTACCAAAGTAGCTCCTTCGCCGCTGAAAACGCAGATAGCCATTTCGAGAGTTCCTACAAACCTGACATAAAGAGTTACATTTACTTTCTATTTTATGTAAGTTCGTTCAGCCTTCAAACCAACTTCCATTTAGGCGCACAGCATGTGAGAGTATTAAGCAGTATTCAACCTCTGTTAGAAAGAGCTGTAATTAGTTGCACTGACAAGGTGAAATTACTCCGTAAAATGATACATTTATACAAAACTTAAAATCTTGGACAAAATATTAAAAAAAAAAAAAAAAAAAAAAAAAAAAAAAGACAACCAAGCGGAAAAAAATTGTAACTCGAACTCGTTTATCATTCACTTAAAAGCTGATGTCATAAGCACTGCGCCACAGAGATTGCTCCGACACATCCCTTCATTTTCGTGTGTTGTGCACTCAGATGGTATCATTATTAGCAGTGGCATAAGCACATTAGAAACTTATGGCCATAACGTTCACATTTGAACCAACAGGTCATAGTCTCTGATCTCAAATTAGTTGTTTAAGATGTCTTCATTTGCTCTAAAACTATTTCGGCGTAGTTCATTAACATGCTATATAACTAATACACCACATATTTTATAAAATATTTAAAAATTAATTCAGAATGCAAACTAAAATGATTATTATGAGAGTGCTATTGGATTTAATAAAGAAAGGAAAACATGATCAATGTTATGAACGACAGTGCAGAGGGCATGGTCTCTACACTTTACCAGATGGAAACTCCACGGCAGGCCAATGCAACTGGCACCCACCCTACTGTGGTCCGGATTCGAGACCGGAGACCGTCCTACCGGATGAGAAAGTTTTACCAAGAGTATATCATCCGGCCTTACAACGTCAAAGCACCCACCGACATTTCTACCCTGACGAGACCATCAGATGAGAGATGATGAGAAATGATAATGGAGATGAAATGAATGGACAGGAAATTGGGGGGCTGATTCGTTTTAAATCTTGGAGAAATTTTGCCCGCCTTGGTAGGATAGTGGTAGCGTGTCTGCCTCACGTTCAAGAGGTCCCGAGTTCGAATCTCGGTCAGGGTGAGTTACCTGGATAAGTTTTTTCGGGGGTTTTCCTTACCCTGAAAGACGAATGTCGGGTAACTCTAAGCTATATGGACCCCGGGCTCATTTGAGTATCATTTCACCCATTACATTCATCCTCCGATATGACTTAATGTTGGAGGACGCAAATTTAAAAAAAATCTGGAGGATTTATATCAGATCCGTGAATATCAGTGTTCCTCATAAATTTTGCAGAAAATGTAGCACTTTTATGCCATATAAATTATTAATGTTTCCTTACTCCATTGTTAATCTAAGTTCCAAGTGGATAATGTGTTTTTGATGACAATGATGCAGTATAGAAAGTTATTTTTGAAGGTATGCTTTTATCCGAATGCTGTTTATCTTGTATCTTTAAACGAAATATTTCGTGTCTATTTTATATCATAATGTTTTGTAAACGTCTTTACAGGACACTTCTAGTTTAGAAAATGTATACACTCAAATCATCCAGAATGAAACAAACCTATACAATGATAATGCAAAAGAAAGATTTTGGCCTAAGATACCCCAAGAAATTATTTACCTCAAGAAACGTTTCAAAGTCTAATATAAATTAAGTAAATTTATTCCATCCTTACTGAAATACTGTCTTTAAAACAACAATTAAACAAATACAAATAAAAATTAAAATGGAGTTAAAGAAATTCTTAATAGGTTATAGAATAAGAAATCTTGATCTTCTTATTTCTAAACAGATTTTAATTCCCTGGCTTCCACAAGAACCTAAAATGATTCGTATAGAATTACAAATTCTACGGCATCCTGTTTTGTAACTTTCAGGTTTTGTTTTGAGGGACTTGGTTTAAAACTCCGGCTCTAAATGTTATCCTAATAAAATATATTTTAAGGAGTGGCAGAGAACAAGTTATCACGTGAATACTCATATTAGGTGAAGCTGTTTTATTCTGCCTTATGATGATGCTGGTTTGAGACATTTATTAGCCCCGACGATGTTGCTCCAATTTTGAAGCTGTGTCCTTGCTTCGATCTCGAGCAGAGTCCTATCTCAGGGTATGCATGGGGTGTAATAAAAGTAAGCATGACACCGGAATATAAGTTTTCAAACATTTATTAACTTCTTTAAGCATTCACTTAAATAGAAAAATTGCCGACCTATAGAAACTAATATTTATCCGGAATTAAGGTATTTGAATCTTGTATTGCGCGACAAAACATGATTCTATCATTGAAGCAAGAGTGACGCCTCATTGAGCCACGTCTTGCTCCATCAGCAACCAATCCAGAAGTGTTCAAGATTCTGTCCAGAATGCCCTATTCAGCTACCAAAATTGCCCTGTAAACCTCCCCTTTTGTTAATAGCTCTAAGATCCCCTCTACTAGCTTCTAAAACGATGTTGTTGTTTTTTTTTTTTTTTTTTTTCATTTGTTCTATTTAACTCCAATGGTCATATCGGCGGTCGTTCTCCTTTGGAACATATCGAAGCTGTTAACTTGTATTCGTTGGGTTTTAATCATTAGATCACGTATACATTCGCATTCTCATTCATATTTCCAGACTCTGGGGATGATGAGGTCAAAGAAACAATCCCATTCCCACCGCCGGCAATCGAACCCGGGACCCCTAGCACCGCAGTCAGGTGCTCTACGGACTGAACTACGCAGCTAGCCAAAATGATGTTGTCACTTCAATTCTACATTACTGCTTTTCAGCATAAATTCTCTCTACAAATTTCTAAGAAATTCTCTCACATATTCCAAGAATTCCAAGCTAGCCTCCATACCTAATCTGGCAACTTTGGTTGGCAACATCTTAGCCTAATCTACCTAACTTCTTCTCCCAACTGGCTGACAACCAGCTCTCGCTAATTACCTTACTCAATGACATCTTACCCCGAGCCAAACTGTACTCATAATTAATTGCCAAATCTGAAACCCTTTAACATTTAACACAAGTGCACAAAATATTCATATTTAATTCTATTATGTCTTAATTTATTTAACTGATCCACATTAGGATATCATATCTCAATGCAAAAATTTAACATCAGTTCGACAGAGCAGAAAATTAGCCGCCACTGCACTCGACGTTTCTTGTTGAAGAAAGAATAACAGTTGTAGCACCGCCTTACCAGGAATCGGAAATATTACCTTAGGAAATCGCCTTCGTTTCGAGACGGAAAAATAGTCTGTGTATAGGGAACGTCGAGTTTTCCTTCGACAAAGGAGAAGGAAAATTGATTCGATTCTGTTGGAGTTTGCTCTCCCTCTGCTATGCTGTTAGTGGCTCCGCCTTGCAGATGGAGAAGAATAGAGGAGGAAGGAAAGAAGGGAAGTGGTAACATTCTACAAATTCAATTTTTGTATAAAATGTTAGATTACCCGAATGCATGAGTGAAACGCTGAAAAGCGAGAAATAGTCGCTGTCCCGGCCAGCATTGGTGGAACGAGATTATACTTCTGTTGTTATGTGGGGCGGTGGTTTCTCGACAGGTGTTGACATCAATAATATTTCCCTTCCAGTACACAAAGCAGAAAATTGCCCTCACTCTAGCCGACCATGTGGCAGCGACAGTATGCTTGCCTAAGGCCATCTTGTTATACCATTTTTATACGCTGGATTTAATTTTAAATTTCCTCGCAAAATTCCCCTTCCTGTTTCTTTAAAAACAGATTTGCGTAACAAAGTTTGTCTACAATGACGGATATCAAAAGAACACGTGCACAAATTTCTATTGCAACATCAGATTTATGAACGCCTTCCTTGAGCATAGTGAACAATGTTCTCCTTTCATTATGATCACGTAGTCCACATATTGTCTATGTATGCTGTTGCATAGAACTTTAAAGTTTCAATTATTTGGTGTGATTAGCAGCAGAAAAAGCATGAAGAAAAAATATTGTTTATGAAATTCTAATTTTTTTAAAATGTGAAACCTGTTGTCTAAATATAGAATTAGTACAAAATGTAAAATTAGTTTTATAAAGCAGGCTTCAGAAATGTTGTCCAATAGCTATTTAATCATAAAATATCAAATAATATACAACAAATTATACGGAGGTTATCAATATTGATTATTTTCAAATACTTAAACCATTAGGTTTATTTTCTTCTGTCCATTCTTGTACAAAAATAAACTATTATCTATTATTAATTCAAAAATTTGTAACAATTAAGTATTATTCATAGCAAATATCTATGGTTGTAAGCATGTATTTGTAAAAATGTATCAAGGGATAGTTCTTGAAAATATGTATAAAATGGTATAAACTTCGATACCTACTACCAATAAATATAGGTCTAGTTACTCAGGTTAGTCTGCTAGCTTTCGGTACGAATAACGGGACAATTTCCTCAAATCTCGCTACCCTTAGCGTGGGCAATGGGGTATTGGCCTTTCCTTTGTGTAGCGAGAGAAAGCATTTACCGTGGTAGAAGCTTCTCGTGCAAAAATTGTCTTGGATGTCATTAATTTGTTTAAGTTCAAAGAAGGAACCAGTTAAAGCAAAGATAAAAGTGAAAAACTACTGGAGAGAGAAAATACTGGCTTGGATTAAGAAAATTTGGGGGCTTCTCATAGTTGAAGAAAAAGTATGTATTGGGGTGAAATTGAGGCAGTCTGGGGAAGTCACAAGCAGTGAACTGCTATCCAACCGGCACACGACAAGTGAAGCGCGAAGTACATCCCATATGTTTATATTTGCCTATTTACTTATATATTTTAATGTTTCGTGAAAGTGTATCTACATTTCGCGAGTGATTCGTAATTTAGTAAAACCTGCAGACATCCACGTAACTAGGAACGCCGACACAAAGGAGTTATACGACCTTATTTAACGAAGAATTCTGTGACAAACCCAAATTTCCTCTTAAGCCACCAAACAAACTCCACAGCAATTAGTAGTCGATACAGATACTCATCGAGGTGGACCCTGAGATCATAGCACCTCCTCAGCCACATCGACGAGCATGACGAAAGGCAACAGATCGACACTTCGAAGACCGAAGGAGCGAGTGGCCTTCAGGCGAACGCGAGGAACTTACAGAAAAATACATTACCACTTGCTTTATCTTTGCTTAATACAAATAACAATAATCCAGTAAAGCTCTGGCTCACGAAATATAAACTCTTGAAGAGTACACGGCGTTTAATTTCACACTGCAGTAGATGGAGGAAATGCTATGATATTATCTCGACTGTACTGGAAATGGTTGTGAGGGCCTTTGCAGATACGGTGCCTGGAAAAAGTAACTTGGGATTTCTAAATGTATGCGAAAGAGAACACCCAAATGGAATGTTTGGGAAGCCCAGATCACTGCTAATAAATTATTTTAACAGTGAAATGTTACAAATCTTATTAAATATGAAGACGTATACTTTAATAAAATATGAAGTTTCCCCAAATTATTATGAAATATTATAGTCATGTGCATGAAATTCACAACTGAACATATAACTCGTCTTTTATTTCTTCGCATTTCTGTATGTTAATTGGATATACAACGTAAAGTATTACGAAACAATGAAGTAGATAAACCAAATTCAGCCCATTATAACAACCATTTCTGGAAGAATATGAAAGTATGTGAATGTAACGAATTCATGCTTATATTAACCATTAATTTCATCCTTAAGTACACTGAGTTATATACTGAGTTAATATTTCGCTTGCAATTCACATGCAATACAATGTGGGAACTATGTACTATGAATTCTGTATGCTTTCTTTCTTTACATGAAAAACTCTAAAATCACTACCCACTTTCATTTGTTTTAATATTGAACTTCACAGCCTTTATAATTGTATTTTTTCTGAAGTGCATTATTGTTGTTGTTAAAGCGCTCTTTAAGAAGAAGAATTTTTTATTTCTCTAGAGAAATTTCCAAAACCAGAAAAGCCGAACTTTTCTTTCACTTCACTACTTCATGGTATCAAGAGTCTTTTAAGTCCAAATGACTTTCCTCTATATAGTTCTATTCGGTGCCTAGCTTTCCTAACAGTTTATTCCTATATCAGGTCATCTTAATGCTTCTTGTAACACACGACCAATTAATGAAACTGACATCTTATACCTCTATTCTGCAAGGGACTCCCAGTCACCTCATCCATTTTGGAGTCAATCGTTTTGACTCCTTATATCTACAAGTTGTATAGTTCAATATAATTGTATAGTTCAATATATATCTGATAGGTCTGTCATTCAAGGTCCATAAGCTGGTATAGTTGCGAGAGAGCAAACTTTGTTGAAAGGTGCCTGAGAATTATAGAATCCAATGCTCTTTTTGTTTATAAGATTATAATCATTTCTGAAATAACACATTTGAAATAAATTCGTACTTAAAACCTGACATTATTTAGGGTCATCAACTATATTAGGAACTTACATGTATTTTACAGTAATAATTTATAATATTTGGTTCCTTAAATGTAAAACATTTGCTAGACTAACTTAATTCTACTGTTTTTGACGCTGTGATATTGTTCCATTTATGATAAGTATTTCCAAGGTACAATCGAGTAATCAGATAACAAAACTTTCCTTTATTAGCATATTATTTATTTATAAATAATTAGCTTTGCTTTCAGTTACCTTCCTTAATGTTCTTAATGCTTATGTATCTTACAGCCATTTTATATCAATAATCACCTCTATGACCTCTTTTATAGTACCTCCGTCTACATTTGTTTGTACAATTACCTTTCCAATGGCTACGCTAAAAAGAATGCATGAAAACACTCTTTTATCAATTATGAATAAAAAATGTTACTGCCAGCTATGCTGTAAATATGGAAAAAGTATATCTACAATTAGTCTGATTTATCTCGAAACGTGGGAATTAGAGAGAGACGGCACTACTGCACGCGCTGTTGTAGATAATCCAACTGCCTAATCTCACATCGCTGCACTTCCATGCAACGTTTCGATTGACTCTCCGTGGTTATATTTTAGTTGTTCCTTTACTACTTTCAAGCGCGCACTTTAAAATCCACAGGTAGATGGCAGTAGTTTCTAGAGATATGCAGTCCATTGGAGGTTTCTTGGAGAGTTCAGCAATCCGCGAATACCCACAGCACAATTTTCATCGGATGGTGGATTACACTCAGTCTTCAAAATCATTCTCAGGTTTAGGTGCACTTTCTTCTAAATTGATAACGAAAGGTTCGATTCCTATGGCCAACCTACCTGACCCATGGGTATTTTCGAAATTTTCCGGGTCGCCAGGCGAATGCTGTGTAGATTAAGTACATCCCCCGAATTCGCTGTCCCTCCAGTTCATCTCCATTAACATTTCACATCATCTCTCATGAGGTGGCCTCTCTTGTCGGCCACTGTATCGGTGGTGCATGGCAGGGCTATACGCTATGAGTGAACCACTTCCTGCTCTACACTCTCGTAGCACCCTCTCCCTCCTCTCCTCTTATCCTTTCTCCCGGGAATGGCCCACTTGGGGCGTAGGTACAATAAATCAAGATTGGTCGCAGTGTCGAATCCCCTCCGCAGTAATCCTAATCGTAACTTTTACCGCTGCATTGCGGAGGATCTCACTTACATCTCGTTCTTTGAATGTCACATTATGTTTCATCACATCTACTTTGAATTAGCCTATATTAACTCAATGGCACTCATATCGTATAAGTGAACAATGTTTGCTTTAATTTAGTTACTGAATTCGAAACTGGTGCTTTATTTATTTCAACGGAATAATAATAGGAACTGGTTAGTAAACTCTTGCTTGAATCTTTCTCCATCCATTTCCTTGTAGTAATTCTTAGTGGATTTCGATTTAAATACTAGCAATGCATTAGAGACAAATCCACTAGACATTTCAACATGCAAATCAATGAATATACCGACCTTTCCCAAATGGCACACTCAAAGAGTGATCCTATTCGTAAAATTTGGGAATTCCATATTTTTTCTTTCAGTTAGGTTGCGCTCATATAGATAAATGGGTGGGCCAGCATTTCGTGCATTGTTCATTTATTGTAATAACCGAAATCGTTTGAACATGATAACTGCTTATTCAACCTGAAAACTTTCATCCTAGATTTTTCTTCTCATAATGGAATCCCATTCTCCTCATTACCTCACGTTAAGCCCACCTACTTCTACTGAAACATACGTCTTTTAATGATTAGTTAATGTCGTTTAAAATGGGCAGGTGTTGCGCCTTATACAACCTATCAATTGTACTACAAATAACAGCTTTTGCAAGTGAATTGATTGCTGTACCTGTAAGTTGTTCATAACGCCTCCAGTTCATCAGCGAAAAATTTAAGTACCAAAAATACAATTTCTCATGTATCATATAGACGTGATTTCCCTCTTCTTTCAACACCAGCTTGGAACAATACAATCAGCACAGTAAGCAGGACCAAACATGTCACAAGTATTTCCATATTTCACTGTCAATACAAATCACTGCTTGTAAGTAAGCAAGACTGCACTGGTTGGGGCACCTGTCACTGATTGATGGAGACTAGGGAGTATCGGATAGCAGTGGCAAAGTGTTTACGAAATTTGTCACCCCTATCTTGTCACAGGGAAGAGTAGCGGAGTAGATCATATTTCAAGTTAAACCAGACGATCTGTAAGCACTGAAGTAAAATTGGTAAAAAGGTTTTATTTTTTTTATTTTTTTTTTTTATTGTATTTTACTATACTTAAAAAACTTTTAAATACTTTCATGTTTGTTAAATATATTTCATTATTCATGAAAATTTTAAATATTTAAATTCAAAATTTGTGTTTTCATCAAGTGCACATGCTTTATATATGCACTGAATTACATATACAATATTTTTGTAAGTAATTATTTAGTAACGTATTATATCAATATCTACTAAGATTTGTGAGACTGACTTGCAGTTGCTTTTATAACGTTTTTCCTTATTTTAACCTTTTTAACACAAAACTTTCACTCACTGTCACGAACTCAGAAAAGTTACTGGCTCACTGCAGTTAACAGCACAGTTACACATCCAGCAGCCCTGAGAAGAGCGATCAGCTATTGTTTCCATAGCTGCGTAATCGAAGTGTTGGTTCAAGTTTGTACACTTCAGTTTATGCTAGCAAGCGATAAATAATCAGTTGTATACGATATGTTGTTCACACACAAGCTGTAAGGAAAGGAACTTCTATTTATTGTAATTGATTAATTTTAACCGACTCGATTAATCGAATAAAATTTTTTAATGTTTAATCTAAAATAAAGAATTAATCTATTAAATCACCCAGCACTAATATATAAAAACAGTTTAAAACCACAAATACATATTTATTTGCCTCGGTAACATTTAGGTAAAATTATTTTTACAGTTAAACTGTCAACTCCACTTTATCAGTACCAATTTTTCGTAATTTTTCACTTTAAAAGGTCCTCATTGGCCCACCTATTAACCTTATTAGCGTTATTTTCAGAATAACTATGGATTTATAAATTGTTCTGCCCTGAGATAGTTCAACTGAAACTATCTTTCCTAACTCATATTTGAAAAAGTTTAACATTTCAACAGAATATCTATAAAAGATGTTTTCTCTGAAACCATTAATTAAAATTAAGAAATGCCTACAGAACAATTTATTTATATTTGTATGCTAGGTTCAAGTTAAAACTGTGAGGTACTGTCAGTTTTAGAGACCCAAAACCATTAGACATGACCATATTAAACTGTAATTCATTGTGAAATTAGAAATGAATACCTTAACCACAGTTTGACGTGAATCATTAACTTCTTCTGGGCACTATATTTAATGTTCTAATTATATAATAAAAATTCAAAGCATTCATAAGAAAACTGTACCTAGTTTTTTCAGTTTTTTTATTTCCTTACATGCATTGCTTTATTAGGATATTCTTCGAGATATATATTTTTAAATACATTTCACTTTAGTTTCCGGGCAGAAGCTTTGTTAGTAACCTTCTGATTTAAGCAGACACATTCCTTGCGAAATGAAGTCAAGCCAAACATTTGTTCAAGCCCTTCATAAAGTGACAGCCCTAATATATCGTGATTGGTGTGTTTTAACGGCACGTGTACCAATAGTGTTAGGAGTATGCGATCCAGGCCAATGAGCCAATATTGAATCAACAGTAAACTGTCAAGCGCTATATGGTGCTCCCTTCCTAATAGAGTGGCAGCTTTAAGTGGCTAGAGTGACCGGACACTGGGCAGCGCCTCTCTGGCTAATTAGTGAATTAAATGAATGGACGATTCGAATCACTTCTGCAAACAAACCGGCTTTACAAGAGAGAGACGGATGCGGACGAGCTTGCTAATTTACTAGATGCTCACCACGGTACCTGTATCAAATAAACCACCAAACATTGACTCATTTGTTGTTCGTTCTGAATTCTTTTATAACCTTGTGCTATAAAATATTAAAATAGTGTCTGTTTTAATTAAAACTTTATTTGTTGTAAAATGTTTATTTCAACAATATCTCTAACTTAATTATTGCTAACCTTCAGGACCGTACTTCGGTAGCACTCAATCCTCCGTATTCCTTCTAATAACATTGTTCTGTTTTTGGTGACCATGGTTGTTTGAATTGTTTAAGCATTTTCTAGTTTCATGGTAATAATGCTTTATATAGAAACCAATCAAGAGGAAAGATACAATATTTTGTAAAAGAAGGAGTTACCTAGCGGAAAAAGTAATGTATGAAATGCACACGTTTCAGAATAGAAAATACGAAGACGGCTTGAGAAAAAAAAAAAAAAAAAAAAAGAAAGACAAAGATTAGAGAGCAATTTGGTATAGTGATGCCCTTAGCAATAAGTCCATAGCAAGTTGATTTACACTATTCCTTTAGTCATGCAACGTTTCAAAACCGATTTGGTGTCCAGCATGTAATAAAACAGTGGAGTTTGAAAATATAAGCTTGTGAATTATACAATTTTTAGTGTTCTTTAACATTATATGCAGTGGGGGATATAGCTGAGTGACTGGAGTGTTTTCCACATCAAAGAATGTCATACCATGCATACACTGCTAAACACCTTAGTTAACCAGATAAATTCTTCACTTTTCCATGTGGCCACTTCATTAACATTATGATACAAGCTTCAGGAAGATCGGTGCCTAGGTATTTGAAGAGGTAAATAGGTAAGTAACGCTCTTTCCCAGCATAAACACTGTAAGAGCTATTATAGATAACCAGATCCTCTTAAAGTCTTATGTTTCCTTCGCCTTTAGAACGTTCTGAAACTCCAATCAGCAGCTATATAGTTCATATTGTTTAATTAAAGCATCTGTGATCGCATTTGCTAAAATTAAGTCTGAAAAGATATTTAACCTCTCCCATTAAATTTTCAATATTTATCACTAAACGAGGCATGCCACGACAATGCAGAGGGTAGGGTCCCTACAGTTTACTTAAATAGAGACTTCCCCGGACAGGCCAGGACAACTGACACGTTGCCATACTGCGCGACGGCAACGAGCAGCCAAGCCACATAGGTCCCTGGCTGGCGGTCTCGAAATGGTCCCAGCAGAGGCGCGGAAACCGGCAATTGACCTCAGAGCATATTATCCCGCCATGCACCGCAGAGACACCCACTGGCACTTCTACCCTGAAAGAGCTTACCAGATGAGAGATGACGTAAAATGATAATGGAGATAAAATGGAGGGACGGCAAATTCGTGGAATGTAATTAACCTACCCAGCATTCGCCTAGCAACCCGGTAAAAAAACCCATGGGCCTGGTAGGTCGGCCATGGGAATCGAACCCGGGTCTCCCGAACGCGGGCCCAGACGAAATCGCCTGAGCCACCGCGCTTGGTTTTTAAATGCGTTTAAAAGCAACTGCCCCATGTCGGGAGATTTGCTAGTATAATTAAAACAAAATTTGTCCCACGTTCCTGTGGAACAAAGTCCTGTCGTGTCGAAGGCACTGATATGCTTCGGGCAAATGAAAGGACATAATGTGTTTATTTACTTATTTATTTATATTTGTGTCATTCTCCTGCTTTTACCCTCCAAATTTGCATGTTGGGGTAATCGGACTTGGTAATAATGCTAACAGATCAGAAGCTTCTTGGGTGGTAGGTACACCGAGGAACAATGCAGGAGGACGTGTTAAGCCTTTGACTAAACCAGCTATGAAGATATTAGCACAAGTTTACCAAATATTGGAAAAGCATCTACAACATACTTAATATTTAGTATAACAGCGACAGGATTCCCTGTCAATCCAATATTAGGTATAAATCGGTTTAAGTTTAATTTAGTGTGTGTAGGAAGAAAGGCCAAAGGGTCGTTAAATATTTACATGGATATTAATATTCTTTGCATGTGTTGGTACTCCACAATACGCATCTTAAAATATTTAAAAACTGAAGTGAACAAAGTAGTTCATAGTTCATAGTTTAGAGATTCAAAATAGTTAATGATGGAATTTTGCATATATTAAGCCGATTTGTTCTTCCATAGCAATTTTATACACGTTATCATAGTTTCTCAGTATAAAATTCGGTAAGTTGCTTACACAAACGCCCTAGTATATTTTACACACAACTTGTTAAAACGGTCTGGAGAACTTAAAAAGCATCAGAACCTAACTTATGCAAAGGGTTGTCTGAAATGAGAGGAACATCTACAAAACCTTGTCTTTATTTCTTAGTAGTCTTACCTCGGTATTAATTTGAAATTTATCAGTGTTTTTGTTAGCCTGAAGTTGTTCACAAAGCAGCTACTATTTTCCTCTCAACACACCGGGCTCTAATAAAGCTTTGTGGTCAGGTTATCTCATAATGTGCATTTCGATATTGAATTTAAGGGAAATACGAGATTTTTCTACCACGGGTAATGGGTAGAGAGTAATAAGTGACTTCTTTATCTCACACCTTGCATTGTTTACACTACTAATTTCTAATTATTACCGCCGTAACTGTCTCATGCGTGTGCAGAAGCATTTTGAACACACACAGACATCGCTTCATGACAACACAGTTTACGACATGAGCAAGTTACAATTTATGTGTCAGGGGTTAGTGGTCGTATTCGCAAAGTATCATAAATCGCACACCTCCTTCCTCCCTCCCAGCAAGACGGACTATTACCATAACACGCTCAAGACGGATGGCAGCAATTTAAAACTTTTAGAGGACAAAATGCGATCGAAGGCTTCAGATATTGTTGTTTAATAGTGACGTCTCCACAGGTAGCACTATATTTTTTTAGATTTAGTTCTTCCAAGGAATGTGTGTTTCCCAAAGTTTTGGGGAACGTTATGTACCCCGTGGTGAATTTATGGATTTTATGTAAAATCTCCACAACCTGCTTTTCCTTACGCAGAGGTAGTTAATAGAACTGATAAATTATAGCATTTATATACTTTCTTTAATAATTATTTTAGACAGCGGAAAATATTAACATCACTCTTTCAAATAGCGAAACCCTTACACGAAGGATATGAAAACTAATATTATGATGTTGAGGTATATTTATTAGAAAAATTTACAATCTGTTTTTAAATTTTCCGTTAAAGATAGTTAGGTCACGTTTCGTCCTACAGATAAATTGTCACTAAAATATTGCAATAGAAAGTGACACATTACCAACGCACTACGCGATACTTTATATAAGCGATTAAAGTACAATAAATGATATACAAATGGGATGAGTTTTCAATCTCATCTGTTATAGGGAATAAAAGTTCAGTAAGTTTTTAATTATGTTTGTTAATCGTATTTAGATAATTTTATCTTACTTAAAAATGACATTTTTATTAAAATGTTTTTAACGAAAATGTTAGCTTAAGAAGCTTAAGTTAGGCTGAAAGTTTAGTCTAAGGATTGTGCTCGATCCTTGGATTTGTAAATTACGGTCAGCAAATTGTTAATTGTAGATAACATATCTTTCGCGTAGTAAGGAGGGCATGCCGGACACAAATCTACATAGGACTCCAAATGCACCAGAGAGGACAAATGAAAATTGGTGAGGGCCAAGGACTGGATGTGCTACCAAAACTCGGAGCTAGTCATATAAGTATAGTCGTGCTTCTCATTAGGTTACACTGGCTTT
This sequence comes from Mantis religiosa, assembly GCA_030765055.1. Lineage (NCBI taxonomy): Eukaryota > Metazoa > Arthropoda > Insecta > Mantodea > Mantidae > Mantis > Mantis religiosa. The sequence continues at coordinate 85,892,360 of CM060951.1, forward strand.
ATGTTTGTTAATAGAAACCTCTAAGATAAAGCATATTGTCGTAAGAGTGAGAGGGGTATAGACGCGTTTCTCGAACGTGTGCTAAGCACCAATGATTTCATCACTTCAGCCAATGAAATGCGCAGGAATCACAAAATGACATATATTGTGTCCAGGTGGAGTAATCAGTGCTTTAGCTGAGAGGTTTCTATTGTCAAAGATAAAGCCAGGGTAACCATTCGAACAGCACGACAATATACGGCAGCACGACAATATACTACAGGATTGAGAGACTGTTACGCGTTTTAATCCAGCTCTTAAGAACTTATGCTACCCTTGCATGATTATTGTTTGTATCCATAATATCCATAAATATATAGTACAACTGAGGTTAAACTCTGGAGAGAGAGAGAGAGAGAGAGAGAGAGAGAGAGAGAGAGAGAGAGAGAGAGAGAGAGAGAGAGAGAGAGAGAGAGAGCGATGTTGAAATCAAATATACTAAAAGTGCTATAATAATGACAATTGCAACACAATATTTGTTAACCTGTTTCCTTTTGTTATTCTAATCAGACATTTATTTACTTACCTGGTCAAAATTTGACTCTTCACTGCAAGTCTTATATTCTCAAGCTCCTCATTTTCTCCTGAATGTTAAGTCTTTGTAATATAGACTGTTATCTGGCATTTCTTACTTCCCTTCAAAGCATCTTTCATCAAACGCTCCAGCAAACTTTTTCCCATCTTCCAATAAGTTCAATACTGCTCTTCCTTCACCATCTCTTAAAATTATCTCATCGTTTATGCTGTTATGCTGTAGGTATGCTCCAAACCTCTCCTTTGCTTTCGTACATTTAAGTGCTTCTAATGACTTTGCCCACTTTGTTTCAAAATTAAAGTTTCCACACACACACTTTACAGTACTTACTATTAAGTGCTTGATTAAATCCGTTCTCTAAGAATAAGTACTTCATTAAATCCGTTCTCCAAGAATAAAGAGAAAATACTCTTTATTTATTAAAATGTTCCTTTATCATTTTCTGTCTGATTCCTCACAACAGCTCTAGTTACTGCAACGAGATACCTAAGTACCTAAGACTGTCGTTCTGTTCTATATGGATTGGATCAAAAATACAATAAAAATATAGATATAAATATTAATTTATAATTAATGATAATGAATAATATAAATTTAACAATATTTATTATTATTCTTATTACTATTATTATTATTATTAATTATTATTATTATTATTATTATTATTATTATTATTATTATTATTATTATTATTATTATTATTATTATTATTATTATTATTATTATTATTATTATTATTATTATTATTATTATTATTATTATTATTATTATTATTATTATTATTATTATTATTATTATTATTATTATTATTATTATTATTATTATTATTATTATTAATTATTATTATTATTATTATTATTATTATTATTATTATTATTATTATTATTATTATTATTATTATTATTATTATTATTATTATTATTATTATTATTATTATTATTATTATTATTATTATTATTATTATTATTATTATTATTATTATTATTATTATTATTATTATTATTATTATTATTATTATTATTATTATTATTATTATTATTATTATTATTATTATTATTATTATTATTATTATTATTATTATTATTATTATTATTATTATTATTATTATTATTATTATTATTATTATTATTATTATTATTATTATTATTATTATTATTATTATTATTATTATTATTATTATTATTATTATTATTATTATTATTATTATTATTATTATTATTATTATTATTATTATTATTATTATTATTATTATTATTATTATTATTATTATTATTATTATTATTATTATTATTATTATTATTATTATTATTATTATTATTATTATTATTATTATTATTATTATTATTATTATTATTATTATTATTTTTATTATTTGTATTGTTATTATTGTTATTATTATTGTTATTATTATTATTATTATTATTATTATTATTATTATTATTATTATTATTATTATTATTATTATTATTATTATTATTATTATTATTATTATTATTATTATTATTATTATTATTATTATTATTATTATTATTATTATTATCATTATCATTATCATTATCATTATCATTATCATTATCATTATCATTATCATTATCATTATCATTATCATTATCATTATCATTATCATTATCATTATCATTATCATTATCATTATCATTATCATTATCATTATCATTATCATTATCATTATCATTATCATTATTATTATTATTATTATTATTATTATTATTATTATTATTATTATTATTATTATTATTATTATTATTATTATTATTATTATTATTATTATTATTATTATTATTATTATTATTATTAATATTATTATTATTATTATTATTATTATTATTATTATTATTATTATTATTATTATTATTATTATTATTATTACATGAGCCATATGTAGGACAACTTTGGAAACGTACAGTGAGGTTAACATCTAAATGTCGTGATTTAAGCTACGGATCTAATATATATAATTTTTTTTTTAAATTTACTTGGAAGTTCTACAGATCAAAATAACTGTTTATGCAACGATCTTATATTGGGAGCTGAAGCGCGAATGATGAGTAACTTTCGATGCGAGCGGGAGTTGCGTACAATAGTTTTAGAACGACATTTAGATGTACCTACAGTAAATAATTAACATTCAGAGGCATAATAAGGAAAAAATAATGTCACCATCATTATCATCATCATCATCATCATCATCATCATCATCATCATCATCTTCAAGGATTGGGCCCTGTGACCCGTTCCGTTCTCTTCAAGAGCCTACTGATCCTTCCAGCGTAGAGCTGGACGTCCCACATCTCTCTTTTCCTTCGACATATAATCTAAAATTCTTCTTGGAAGTCGTTCCGCGTCCTTTCTTAAAATATGATTTTTCCATTCGTTTTTGTTCTTTATTATTTTACTGTTTAAATTAAAAAATCCGAAGCTCTTCTCTAAAAATGGCAGTCCCAACGTTAACATACTGTTCCGAAATATGGACATATGCAAAGAATCAACGCAAACGGCTAGAATCGGCAGAGATGAGATTTTTGAGAAAAATATAATGTCATAATTCAATTTCTAGATAGGTATTTTAGATACGTTTCGATAACCAGTGAGTATTAATTCAACGTAACAGTTATTAATTTCACGAAGTGTTTGACAGAAATACGTATTCGTGAATCTGAGAATTTGGAATTTACTTCCACAGTTCTTGATATCCTGAAGGAGAGAATGAAGTTCTTAGCAAGAAAAATCAATGAAAATGTATCAAATTTATGGAAATTCCATTATGAAAAGTGGAAACGGTGAAATACAGTTAATAAGTCGTATTATTAATAAATTTATTTTAGTGGGCACACCCCCTCTCAATAAATTGTTAAAATACCATCTGTAAATACATATAAAACAAGAGAACTCGACATTTTGCATAATTAACTAGGGAGACTTTGATTAATTATTTCAACCGTTTAATACGAAATTTCTTGTGTAATATAAATCAGATATGACTTAAGCGATAAGCTATTCGGTATCATATTACCTCCACCGTTGCAATTCTAAACTTAGAATTGGAATACGTTTCATCCTTTTCATTTTTCCCCATTTTTTCAGCGTTTAATGAAATCTCTATACAATACATAAACACATAATATACAGATGATTTATTCAGACAGCAAGTATAAAACAATTTATTTCTGTATTTGATTCTATTCCTTTCTTCTACACCTTTAATGACATTACTGCACAAAGATATATTTGTATAATGATTTTGAAAATCTTCGTTAAGAGAAACAAGGGTAAGGAGAATGCGTGGACAGAACGAATAACAGGAATTATGTCAGAAAAATTTATGGAAATTTCACTAATGGGTTTCCTAAACGGGGTTGTAAGATTTATAGGTTAGGCAGCCAACAGGTTATTCTGAAGAAAAGAAAACAATGATCTAAGAAACAAACAGATGACAATATGATTCAAACCTTCTCCTATATTGTGGGAATAAATAGAATTAGATCAAAAATTAGATATAAAGAGAGAAAGAATACATTCCTTCACTGAATACCTAAACTTCTTTAGTTAACCAGATTTTAATATTGTTAAAATTACTTCTGATGATAAGAAGTTACTTAAAATACGATATTAGTATGCTATAGTAAAATTATTAGAATAATTAATCCTTCTTTATCCCAAAACAGCATCTTTACGTTGATTAATAGGTCTTTTTTCTCTCAACATTTCTTATTTTAATTTTAAACACATGTTTTACCTTTATAGAACAAAATTTAAAATAAAATAAGGGTATATGGATTTGGTTTTAAATACTTTTATTTTAATTTTAAGACTGCTATTGGCGATATCAGTATAATTTCAATAATAATTGCGTTTTTCTTCTTGGATTTTCATAGGAAGTAGGTACATATTATATACTATAATATTTTGACAAAAGAGAGTATGCTTCTTTCAATTTATATTTCAGCTGTATTTTACGAATCCTCAAATGCATTAATGTGAGTGAGAATATAGTTCTTTTTAATATACTTTTAATAAAGTTTCCATTACTTTTAGTACTGGGAGGCCTTTTTGTTAAGATGGCTTGATGTACTCTTGGTAATTTTTAAATCCCCTCCTTTATTACACTTTTTACCAATGATAAATATTTTGAGGGAAAAAGTAATGCATATCTGTAGGGGCATGTTTGAGTTGCAGGGGTGCAGCGATTAATTTTGAGGACCACTGGTTCAAACTGGTAGTGCTTCTGTTTAAAATCCCTACAGAGCAAGGGTTAGACAAAATATGTATCTAATTTACTGAAGTATTTATTACTTGTAAATAATCATTTCTTCCACACTGGTTGTGTGTAGGTTAAGGTTTGGGTGGATTTCTTCTTTATGCTGCACTATTTTGTGTGCTCTGCTCCCAATAAGATCTTTTAGCACTATTCAGCATTGATGCCTTACGTAAGGAGTCGTATATCTTAAACATCGGATGTTATTATTCTTCTTCTCAAAATATTCTATCCAATTTTCCACTGTGGTGAGGTGGTGGGAGGGGAGATTTGAGCCGCCCCTACATCGCTAAGTCCCCGAGGAACGAGTGAATTCCGCCATAATCCGATTGTCTCATTAGTCGTCGGCTTGCTGTCCTAGGGGGCAACGTCACTACCGGCATACCCATCCCACTTGAGGAATGTTGACATTTGGGAATGAGCTCTGGGGCCAGCAAAAGATGAAACAAATAAACCTGACATTTTGTCACACAATAAAGCGAATTTGGGGAAATAAATTGAACAGGAAGACATGCAAGTTAGTCCAATGAAGGAAATCGGAGCAAGTGCTCCTGGTCTGGAGGAAAAATTGTTGGTGAATTCATTCCACCTTCAAAACTTAGGTATTTTTTTTAAATACAAAAAACAAGTTTCCTATTCGGGTAGGGTGAATAAAATCAGAAAGAATGACCATCGACAATCTGTCAGTCTAAGCAATCTGTTTTCAGCCTAGAAAAATAATTCCAAGTGTAACATTCGCGTGGGTATCATTTGATAACATTCTACAAATAACTGTTTTATGCACTTCGTGCTAATCAATGCTGTCAACTGCATGTCAGTAAACCTACTAACATGGGGATGTCGCTTTCAAACACACAACAAATCATCGATCTGTTTGGGGTTGGAACCCACGTCTATTTGTGTCACCCAGTCAAAGTGCATTTGATAAGTCAAATGTCATAATTGAAATTTTTAGTTTCCACGTTTTGTTTTATACTAGAACCTTCATTTATTGTGCAGATTGGTCTCTGCACTGTATTAAAAGTCACTGTACCGTAGGAGTTAGATAGTACTTAAATTTTTAAAAATAATGCTGATTCTTCCCTTCAAAATCAGATATGTATTTAGGTGAATATTATAATAGAGGGCTATAATTTTCATATTGAAGAAAAAATTTTAAAACAGTAATAATTAGTGGAAGCAGAATAGCATTTTTTTTAATTATCAAAATATTTAATTTATCCATACCTGCTACAGAAAAGGAGAAATTACTTTGTGTTTGGCACACGGTGCTCTGAATCAGCCAGTGAATTGTGTGGTATCTCTCGGACCAATAACTTATGAACACAATAACTTAAAAATCAATAATTTTTGAAGGAAAACTCCCAATTTAACCATGATTAGTTAGAGATGACGACTCTCCGGCAGAGGATTCACAATTAATTTCTCCACGACTATAAATCCCTGAACCTGCTTTCCGAACCTGCAGTAAATACCTAACACCTTCAAGTTCCTAGCATGAACATTGTAGTGACCTATATCACTTGAATGTGAGCTAACGCGTAAAATAAAAGTGAAGGAAATGTCATTTCTGTTATTAAATGGGACTTAGACATTTAAATGTAGTGTAATTAAAATATTTATAAGCATCGTGCGATTTTGCCAACATATGTTTCCAAATTAGAAATCATTATTCGATAATGATCCGTTACTTACTTATGTCTAAAAAGTTCCTTTTTAAAGTACAGAAGAAAAAAGAGCATTGTAGTTTGTTTGTTCTGGTGTTTTTCCAAGATCTTCCAGTTTATTGGTATTGTAATATTTTTCCCAAAGTTATGAAGACCTTTGAACTGTTTCATGCTTCATATATACAAAATTGTTTTATATGCATTTAGTGGAGCACAATGTTTTGTATAATTCTTGAAACTGCGTTGAAATGGTACAGTAAAATTGGGAACGCTTTTACTGATCATTTCATTAACGCCTGAAGATTTCACGACTTCACAATATATTTCATAAATTTCAATTATATGTCAATGACATTGTAATACATTGTATAAAACGAAATACTTTTATAACACACATGAAAGAACTGAAATAGTTTATTGGATAAAAAAGATATAAAATGAATAAAATGGATACCTGGGATATAGCGGAACATGTAAATTACGTTTTCAGTTTGTTTCTACGTTTAAAAATGGGAATTTTTTCTCCGTTAACGTGGCTACTAGAATTTTGATAGAATGCTAATATCTTTTTGAACGCTCTATAAATAAATTATTTTAGCTAATTAATAACACATAAAACATGATTAAATTGTATCTATGTTTTCAATATTTTGAAATAGCATTTCAATGAAAACATCATAGATAAAAGTCAAGAATGAAGTCAGAAATCTGTAAGAGGAATACGGCTTTCAATACAGTTTTAATATCAATTGAAAATCCCTCACTGAATCTCTTATATGTTTTTCCTTTTAAGTATTATAAATTATGTGTGTATATCGTTTTAGAAATGTTATATTATCTTACATGAATTTATTAAATAAATGAACGGGTATCGAATACTTTTGTTTAAAACGCAGAAATATTCAAACTAATATCAAATATTTTGTGATGGTAAAAAACGAGAAAAAGCAACAAATGGCTAAGATACTGGTGCAAAATACCAAGATCATTAAAAAAATACTTAATGTATGTTATTGACAGCAGATGCATTATCATGATAGAAGTTAAAGATGACTAAAACAAACAAAAAGAAAGGAAAGAAAAGAATGGAGGTAAATTGCTTCTAACTAAGTAAACAGCTTGGTCCACTTTAACCAGGAAATTACCCATGTTTTGACAGTTGAACTGGTCAGTCAGTAGATCTAAATAGACAGCGTCCCATAGGACGTTCTCTGTCGGTTAGTTTTTTGCTGGTTCTCCCATTGTGGGCATTCCATTAAACGTATATACCCACTCTTCATACCACTGAAGGACAAATTGTCCAGGACATCTCACCCAGTTTAAATCATATCATTGACGATGTGTCTTTCCTTCCTATGTTAGGTCTATATATTTCTTTACCGTAATTCAGTTTTATTTACTAGACTTAGAGAAACTGTAATTTTCTAATCCGATTCAATTCCCTACTGGCTGATATCTATTAATCTTATTTTGACACTTTTATGTATACTTTTTATTTATTTTATCTCTATGCTATATTAGCCCGATGCCTAATCTCCTCAAACATTTTTGTAGTTCAGCCTCCCAAAATTTAGGAGACAGGATTTCTTGCTGCTCTTTGTCCATTTTCACTAGCACATCCATTGTATGTCTTCGTAACACCTCTCATAGCCTCTGATCAGCCTGGTAAAACTCTTTTGGGAAATTGCACCCAATATTTTATAAACTGTAGGAGGTTTCCAAAATTAAGTGTAGAATAAGTTTTGCATATTTGACTTCCTAATTAGATAAAATTCAAATACAATGCAAAGAATCTCAAATAACATTTGCAGTATTCAACCATGTACATATGTTAATTGCTATGTTTCATAGGAAACAAATATATTATTGTATGGGGACGGAATTTATGAAACCTTTTAAATTTTCCACTGGCATACTTTAAGTCAAGGATTAAATATTATATTTATCTGATCCATGCATGTTTTTCCTTCTGCATTCTTTTTTCAATTAAGCACCTCTAAATCCATATTTTCAATGATGTTTTGATGTTGAATTGAGATATCGAATGCAATGCTTAGTGTACCTAAGGCATTTGACCTTTGTCCCGTATAGCTTCAACCCGCATATCTTTAATGTAGCCTGCTGTCATGTGGCTGCTGTTGTGGAATATAAAATTGTTCCTTATTTAATAAGATTATAAGATTATTTGTATTAATATGTAGCTGAGTTAAATTTTCCTTTTCACTGAAACATAATAATTGATATTAATATATCGCAATAGAACTGTTAAATTCACATTTTCATAGCGGATGAGTCAAATATATTACGTAACAGTACCTCTGGAAAGCGTGTAAATTCTTGTCCCCAAACAGATAGAAGAATCCTGGTTTTAAACCAAGCTCAGGCGATTTCGTCTTTGGCTCGCATTTGGGAGGACCGAGTTGGCTTCCCGTCTCCGACCTACATTACCCATGGTTTTTTTCGAGGGTTCCCCAGGTCGCCAGGTGAATGCTGGATAGGTTAATTACTCGTACTTTCCCTGAATTTTCTGTCCCTCCATTTCACCAGCATTATCATTTCATATCATCGCTCATCTGGTGGTCTCTTTCAGGATAGAAGTATCGACAAGTATCTGGCGCTGCATGGCAGGATGCTCCTGGTAAGAAACTTCGTCCTCCGGTGATCTCCGAGCCGGCCTAGTGGTCCATTTCAGGAACACAGTAGGAGGGATGCCGATTATGCAAGCTTTCCGGGAGTTTTCCGAACTCTGTCATGGCGGTCTCCAGTCTCGATGAGGGATACCAATTGCAGTCAACTGCCGGGAAGTTTAAAACTGGTAAAGGTAGGCACCATGCCCTCTGCGCCGTCGTGACTCCGTGTTATCCGCTTCCCTCTGCCTCATCGTTCTTCCCGGAGTGCTCCACTTGGGACATAGGTACAAAATATGAGTCTGCTTGACGTACCGAAACCCGTCCATAAAATTTTATCCTATCCTGTCCTATCTTCGTTTAAACTTTGTATTTCAGAATGATGGACGTATATTAAGAAAGTGTTATGAGTATATATTTATAACAATTTTATATTAGGTCTTGAACGCACAGGGTATATTTGTCATTTTCATTGCCATTCAAAGGTGTACATTAGCTTATCAGATGAAAAGTGCAGGAAATGGCGCATGGAAGAATCCATATTAATGTGGCTAGGTTACGAGAAACAGCATTTAGGTTGAGAGCTTTAATTACACGCTTATGGTTTATGTTTAGGTATATGTGATCAGCTGCTACATAACACATACATAGCGTTTTACTTATCTTGGATTTAATGTTTATGAAATATTAAGAAAATAAACAACCGAAGCTGTACGTCTTGTGCAGCATCGATAAGAGAGAAAATTCGTTACGTAAGGTAACTTGTACTCGTATGGTGGTAAAATTATCACAGCGTAATTTATAGGCCAAGTTTCCGTGAAGTATATTTTAAATCACCCAGTAATGGACTTCATGACTTCTGTCACCCAAAATACGTGCAGCGTTTTGACGTTTGTCATGATACACGACATAGCATCACGTGATACGTTCATCATGTTTGTGAGATGCCAAGATACGTTATGGCACAAGTTTTGCCCTTGCCGTGCTCCAGTTTGGTTTTCTGGTCATGTAACTACTACAGTTCTTGCCCACTGTGCTACATGTGGGTAACAAATCTACTCCGACATTGTGTTTTATTGCTTGCCATGTTCCTGTACACCACCGGGATAATTTATTATTCTGCTTTAACTTTCCTTTGTTAATTTGTCCATATTTCTGCTTATTCAAACTTTACTTTCTCTACTACGTGGAGAAATATTGTACTTCGTCCAAAAATTCAACGTCCAGCTCTCACCGGAAATGAATATGCTGAGCAACCAAATACAAAGCACCTTAGAAACTATGTATGTGTGTGCACGTGCATGTGAACAAATTAATTAAACATGAAAAGTCGTTAAGTACAACATATGGTAAGTTCAGTATCTTTCAAGGTAAATCACGAAGATTTTGAAGAAAATTCCTTATATCAAGCTAACCTTTACGTGGAAAATATTTCGATTTTCCCCCTCAAAAATAGCTTTGGTACTTTTAATTAAATTACCATATGTTAAAGATGTTCTCATGAAAATGAGATGTGTTTACTGAATTTTCTGGTGTTTTTTTGTGTAATATACGTCCTCCAACATTAAGTCATATCGGACGATAGATGAAATAGGTGAAATGATGCTCAAATGAGTACGGGTTCTATGGAGCTTAGAGTTACCCGACATTCGTCTATCAGGATAAGAGAAAACTCCGGAAAAAAACCTTATCCATGTAACTCGCCCTAACCGAGATGAATTTTCTGGGAATACCTTCTGAATTACCTTTTCAAAAACTGTTTACTGCAAGAAATGAACAAAATCTTAATATACATAGAAATGTATATCTTAAAATAAGACCTGAAGCTTTCCTGGCGACGAATATGCTCACTTTCTTCTCGGGCGGCCAGCCAGGTGAAAAGATGATTAGATATCAATGTTTCGGGAGTGTGCATCTCTCCCATCATCACGATATTTATAAAATGTTATACCAAAAATGAAATACTGGATATAACACAACTATAAACAAAGACAAAACACTATCAAAATTCGCATTACTGAACAAAAGACTGTTTTCACTAAATTAAGGAGCACGCTTAATAGTGATGCTGGATTTCAGTTCAGCTCCTCTTGGAAACCAACCTTAAAAATGGAAATCCGTCGATTTAAGAAGCAAAGACAAGCAGAGCTTGATAATCAAGTTAAACAGTTGAGTTTCTTTGACACAATTTTCTATACTCACGCCATCTTCTGACCTGGCATTTAATTTACTGAGAAGAGTCGTTTGTTCAGTAATGCGTATTGTGATAGTGTTTTGTCTTTGTTTATAGTTGCGTTATATCTAGGGTTTCATTTGTGGTTATAACATTTTATAAATATCCTGATGATAAGAGATGCACACTCCGGAAACCTTGATATCTAATCGTCTTTTCTCCGGGCTTGTTGCCCGAGAAGAAAGTGAGCAATGTATATCTTGTTTTGATAATAAATATCTAAACGGTAAGAAAGCAATCCAAATACACCTTAAAGTATACAACTTATTCCATGTTTTTCGTGGAGTTCATCATTTCTATATATTCTTTGTTATAAATTGAACTTTCAAATACTAGTTAGTACTACTCAGAGTTGGAAAGTCAATCGCTGTATTACCTCTGCTGGTCATGCAAATAAAACACAATTTCAAAGACACATAGCGATCATATTTTAAATAACTTCGACTGTCACTTAAAGTCTGGTGTATTCTCCAGTTATTGAGTACCTATAGAATATATGTAACAGAACCATTTGTATATAGGTATGTTTATGAAGATTAACAGTAGATAGACGATTAAACTTCTGTAAAAATACTCTTTGTTCAAAAAAGGTTAAATAAAAACATGTAAAAGTCACATCAGATTTTAGGGTTAATTGATGGAAATTAATCGTTCTTTCACACTGGCCGTGTATAGACTAAGGTTTCAGATAGAGTCAAACTGAAAAATTCAGTGCAACAATTGAGATTTGAACCACGGATCTCCCGGTCTCCGTCTGGTTGCTAATAACCATTGAGCTACCATGGCCAACGTGCCATCATGACATTTAACTCTTCAGTTGACTCACATGTTTTCCCGGTAAACCACTAGAGGCTCTCTCGTATTCGAGATACACTGTTTGTGGCGACTTATGAGTCCTTGGCTTCATCGTAAAACCCTGATCAGTTTGACTCTATCTATCCAAAACCTTAGCCCATACACAGCTAGTATGGAACAGCGATTAATCCTCATCAATTAACTTAATAATAAGGGTTTAAGGATGAAGCCTGGGACTCAAGTACTTACAATAGAAAGTCGCCACCAGCGGCGTGTACCTCGAATACGAGAGCTCTAGTAATTTTCCGAGAAAACGTACGAGTCAATTGGAGAATTTAATGTCACGACGGCACGTTGGCCATTGTAGCTCAGTGGTTAAGAGTAACCGGACGGAGACCGGGAGATACGTGGTCCAAATCCCGGCTGGGGCATTGAATTATTCAGTTTTACTCTATCCAAATCAGATTTTGTTTATATTATTATGTTTCCAGAGACTTTTTTGGTTAATATTAAAAATAATACCTCTGCCAAACAGGAATTCAAGCTTTAAAGTATGATAAAAATAATATTCCCGTTGATTACCTATATAGAAAATTAATATTAGATTTCACAATTAATGGGCTTTAATTTAAATAATTATAAAGCCCTCCAACAGGCCTTTTATATTTTAGGTCAAAATATCGGTATCCTGTTTATCATCTATTAAAATTTATGTTATTTACTCAGCTAAGCATTTTTTTTTTTTTTTTTTTTTTTTGCGATCCTGTAGTTTATTTTACTCTTTTTCATTACTTGAAGATACCTTTGACTAAATATATGCCAAGTTATGATATGCTATGTAGTCAATTATGCATTTATGAGATGTAGTCCTACCTGGACTCGAACTTCGGGCAAGTTGACTTTCATGGCCAGCTCCTCTCTGCTGTACACGTCTGGATAGTGGGATTTCTCGAACGCCCTCTCTAACTCGTGGAGTTGGTAGGTGGTAAATGTGGTGCGGTTTCTTCTGTGTTTCTTCTTGCTGGCGTCGCTGCCAGACCCGCCGCCGTCTCCCAGACCGCCGCCCCCCGTACCCGACCCCGTACTGCCACCGACAGGACTGGCAGCCTCGTCCTCGCTGCAGCTCTTGTCGTGGTGGTGCTGACACCGGAGGTCGCTCAGGCCGTCGTTTGAGTTACTGTTCTCTCCTGCAGGAGAAATGCAGAATTCTTAAATTAATCCATTCCTAAGTGTAGAGCACACTAAACTAAAATTTCAACACGTATACCAGTGATAGACAAATCACACAAGTATAGGCACGATCTGCAAGACCAATTTCGCTAGTTGTAAGTACAGCAACCTTGTGATTTTCCTACTCCCATCGAAGATTCTAACCGAATTACTTCAACTTCATGTTTTATCTTATCTTAAATAATGAAGAAAGCATTATTTTATTCGATAGTCAAGTTTCAAAATGTTTTACAAAAGCCCTGTTAGGTGTGTTATGTTCATTCTGTAAACAGAGAACTAACTATGGTTAAACTGGTCATCTTTTTTGCCACTCTGCGAAAATTTCTTGAAAATATTTTGACTTTCTAAACTTGAAAATAACACATGTCATGATTACCAAGCAGGGGAAATTCTATGCTCTAAACCCACCACAGCAGGAAGTAAGACGAACTGTTAAACCATTACAAATGATAACTAGGAAACGGATTTTTAGGAGCGTTGAGGTGTATTGACTTTCAGGTGACCGTCGCTGCGATCGTCTCTTATCAGGTCTTATCTGGTCGATTAGAAGAGTGAAATATTAGTAAGTTGACGTAAAGTAAATAGAGCGATTGGAAGCTGCGTGTGTCTATATGATGTTTCCTCGCGCCTGCCGATGTATGACACATTGCTGTCCAGAAGACATCATTACTTCTGAACAGACTATGCATGTACTGAACTCGCAGTGTAGTTGCGATAAGCTGAGGTAAACATCTCTGTGTTGCGATTTTTTCCGATATTCCTTCTCGCTTTGCCAGGTAGTACCAGATAACCAATGCTTAATATACGTGTTGAGTGATTCGTGTATACACCGAAATGTCAAAGGTAATGTTAGTTTTCGGTTGCAGCACTACGTCTACTGCAACAGCCGATCAACGCTCCCACGTAACACAGCATTTAAGCGACAACAAACATCTTGGCAGCTTCACGTTCTTCTTTGAAGCAAGTGCTTTCAAGTGAAGAGATTTCTAATGGACAAGATAGAGAAGGCATGTGTTGTGCACTGTAACTCCAAAATATTTCCAACAATAATAGACGTGACATCAATAGTCCATCACTGGTGAGATATCAAAACAGTTCTGACTGGCCCCGTATCTCATTCGGTAGAGCACCTGCCTACCGACTGGGGGTGGGGATTTTTCTCCAACCAAATGTCCCCCAGAGCCTGGAAGATATGAATGAGAGTACGAATGTGTGCGTGATCTAATGATTAAAAATCCAAAATACCTGAAACCCAACGTTTACGAGTTTACACCATTGCCAACAGGCGATATGTCCCAAAGGAGAACGGCCACCAATATGACCACTGCAGTTAAAAGCAGGGTATAAATGGAACCAAAAATACAATTCTTTTTTTATTAAAATTCTCTTCTGTTATATAGCATAAAAGAAAATGTGTTTTGTTTTAGTAGCGTTTTGTTTTAGTATTTTTGGCTTTTTAATAAATATATTCTTGATTTTTAATGCATACAAAATAAAAAAAAATTTAACTATTTTAGCCTCTAAAAATTCTAGTGATTATAGAGATAAACAACCACTTCCCCCATCCCTCGTAATAATGTCCCTGAAATAATGTCTTCAAAGTCCGCCCTCTGGGTGCCTCCACCTGAGAAATGGGTCCGGTCATCACTTGGTGGGGTGAGGTTACCCCGAAGGCCAAGGTTGCCATGTGGGGAGTGTTAGTAACTAACTAACTATGTCTTCAAAGTTCTCCGATGGAGTGGAATAAAACTGTCATGGAACTAATTCCGATAGAGCTGAAAGTAAGGAAACATCAATTTCGAATAATAGAATAGTTACTTTACACTTTCAAATGCGGAAGCGCTTATTTAAAACGACCTGGACTCCTTCATTCTTCTCCTAATAATACTAAGCATGATTTAAACGTTAATAGGACTAAAAATCGTACTTAAGGAATACACTATTTTAAGCTTTTGGTGGATACTTGCATTTTTGATTTGCACTCGAAGCATTCCTGAAGAAAATGGCCAGCTAAAGTGCAGCACCCTCGTGTGTACAATTTTGCCTACATCATACAGAAAAATTTATGTTTGTAAGCAAATATTAAATCACCTCTGCTCCATCAAGGCCCCGTCCCTTAACTGGTTTTAGGACTCCACATAATATTTGCTTTACTCCTTGCTCTTCAGTCACTTCTTGAGCCAGTCAAGACGTGTGTTCGTAGCTCAATGTAAGTGCCATACTTTTGCACCAAAGAAAAATGAGACACGTATTCATCCAGAGACTGATTTAGACCATTGTTGCGAAATATGTATTTCAGTCACTAAGTGAAATGTTTCCGCACTCACCTTGACCCTTGTCCATAGGTGTGTGCTGGGGCTTGAATAATTTAACCCAAGAAGAGCTCAACCAAGGCTGGGTGTCAAGTAAACAAAATTACTGTAAGGAATGAAATTTATCTGCACGTCTTGGTGCACTCGATTGTATATTACAATTCATTCCATCCTCTATGCCATCCTAGGCAGCCAAAGTTAGATATGCACTTTCTCCATGTGCTGAGGCATTGAACACTAGGATTGCACGAAACTTACATTCCAGGATGCATGTCTCAGTGTTGGCTAACAGTAGCGAATCATTTGGCCCAATGTAATGAGAAGCATAACGGAGTCAGTCCCTGTACACTTTCACTTGTTTAAAAATCTTTATATTGCTTTTCCTTCCAAAGTATACCGAAAATAAGAAATGCATGAAGGTTATCTAATTACAAATACTGTGCGAGATATAAAAAGATTTTAAATTGCTATTTAATTTACAATTCTTTTTAATTACTCTATTTAGATAATTATATGATGTGATTTAAGAAGTTTCTTTCCATTAGCCCACATGCTATTTACAGCGAATATCGGACGTTTAATCTCGCATGAATCACGCAACTTCAGTTACACAAAACACACGCATGCAACTTTCTATATCAATACCTCTACCACCATTTTTACTACCTTTTAATCTTTATTTCATTACCCCACCTCTTTTTCTTCCGTTCTCTCTCTTTCTGTGCTTCTCTCCTCTAGCTCTTCCCGTCCTTCTAAGCACCGAATCACCTTGTGATCTTTGGTACAATAATATTAACAGAGGCACTCGATGCCTTCCGTAATGTTAAGTGCGTGTGCTTTTGGTTTTTAATCCATGCGCTAATTTTGAATTTTGGTTGAACATAAGGTTTTTCTAGGTGCTTCCTTAAAATGAGGAGAAAGCATGCTTGGCTCTCAGGTCTAGGAATTCTCTGCACATGGATGATCTCATGCTTTTATATATGCAAATAAAATAACATCAAACAAATTATGCCAATGTAGTCACTACGTTTGCAGATATCCGTCTTTCCGTCCATCCGTCGCTGATGTGATCTGCCTGAAAGATTTCGCTCAGTGCCCACACTCAACAGGGTTTAACCGTAGGTGGGAATTTGGATGGGTTTTTTCTTTAGGATGAGTGGCTGAATTTAGGCAGGAAGTGAGAAAGAGGGAGCAAGTTGCCCCTCGATGCTATTGTTGTAGAACGTAGTACCCGCTACTCCTTGGTGTAAATAGTATTACATTATATTGGTGAACCTTAGAGGCCAATACTCTCTGAATGGGATGTGTGAAGCTCAGCTTTTGCTGCTGTTAGGAATTGCTCCAGTGTTAGCTCGGGTGCCCGCAAAATCAGACAGCATTTTCATAAAACGGGAAGACTCGGGCGTTAGATCTGTGGCCCACATTTGGAAACTCTAGGGTTTATATCTCATAGCTCAATCTATTAAACTGTTTATTTCCGCATTTGCTAATTAAAATAACGAAGAAGACATTCAATACCAGGATCCCACGTACCGCATAAAACTTAAAACAAAAAATGAAAATAGATAACAATAGGGAGTGCTGTCATCTATCCACAGATAATGAAAGCAGGTAGATAGGTAGGTAACCCATACGTAGAAGCAAGGGTAAAATTATTCAGCATTAAAGTATCTGTAGACAGCGTCGAAACTGCTATTTTCCCGCCAGTATAGCAGCAAAAGTACTGCTGCAAAGCATTAAGACCTCTTTGGATATGTGGCGAAGCAGGATGGTACAGGGAAGAAACCCAGAAGGCTAAATTGTGCACCAGCAGCATCTCTTAATAGAAACATTGTGACATACATAAAGTGAAAATATATAATGTGATCATATATACAAAGTGAAATTAAGGAGAGAGAGAAAGACAGAGAGAGAGAGAGAGAGTAGAGAGAGAGTAGAGAGAGAGTAGAGAGAGAAGTGCCTCAAAACAAAATTGAGATGATTAACAAAAATACAATTAAATTAAATAATTAAAACCAGAACTTCAACGCTTTGTGACACTGAAAGAAAACAACAGGTTGTCAAAATATTCCGTGATAAAATATCAACATTTTTAAGTTTTGGGACAAAACATATAGATAAGTGAATATTGGCACAGAAAAGAACTTAAAAACACATACAAAATAAATGAATGTCGAAAATGTATGTGTTGTATGAAACGACAATTAAAATACATAAAAAGCTCTTGCAAACATTATGTTAAATGAGCAGTTAGATCAGGAAATGTAATAATAATAATAATAATAATAATAATAATAATAATAATAATAATAATAATAATAATAATAATAATAATAATAATAATAATAATAATAATAATAATAATAATAATAATAATAATAATAATAATAATAATAATAATAATAATAATAATAATAATAATAATAATAATAATAATAATAATAATAATAATAATAATAATAATAATAATAATAATAATAATAATAATAATAATAATAATAATAATAATAATAATAATAATAATAATAATAATAATAATAATAATAATAATAATAATAATAATAATAATAATAATAATAATAATAATAATAATAATAATAATAATAATAATAATAATAATAATAATAATAATAATAATAATAATAATAATAATAATAATAATAATAATAATAATAATAATAATAATAATAATAATAATAATAATAATAATAATAATAATTAATAATAATAATAGTAATAATAGTAATAATAATAATAATAATAATAATAATAATAATAATAATAATAATAATAATAATAATAATAATAATAATAATAATAATAATAATAATAATAATAATAATAATAATAATAATAATAATAATAATAATAATAATAATAATAATAATAATAATAATAATAATAATAATAATAATAATAATAATAATAATAATAATAATAATAATAATAATAATAATAATAATAATAATAATAATAATAATAATAATAATAATAATAATAATAATAATAATAATAATAATAATAATAATAATAATAATAATAATAATAATAATAATAATAATAATATTCGGTAATAATAATTGATAATAATATTGATGATGATTATTATTATTATTGATGATGATGTAGATGATGATGATGATGATGATGATGATGATGATGATGATGATGATGATGATGATGATGATGATGATGATGATGATGATGATGATGATGATGATGATGATGATGATGATGATGATGATGATGATGATGATGATGATGATGATGATGATGATGATGATGATGATGATGATGATGATGATGATGATGATGATGATGATGATGATGATGATGATGATGATGATGATGATGATGATGATGATGATGATGATGATGATGATGATGATGATGATGATGATGACGACGACATAAGGAAGATAATTACTAGAGGAGTACAGAAATATGAAAAGATTATGGCATGAGAATGGAACTTCTATTACTCTCAAAGTAATTGGTACTTTAAAAGCCACTGAAATACAACAATATTTTACTACAGAAGATAAATGTAATGTATTATAAGATCAGCGTCAGAGCAGGTTTTAACAATGTTCTTATGATGAAAGTAGGAAGATGTTGAGGGAAATTACTTAATTTCGTATCACAGAATGTTTTATTGATCCTATATGTCAGACTGCAGACAAAACACGCATGTACAAATTGCTACAGGTACTCGATAAGTAGGGATAATAACTCAGGAAAATATAATTAAGTCGTGATTAATTGAACAAAGTTGCTATTTGGGCGTGCCAGCGTCACGCTCCTCTAACTGGAAGCAAACAAACGTTGATAATAATCTGACAAAAAAGATTCAGGCAACAATAATAGTTGTGTATACCTATACCTACCTTAACGAAAACCCATGCTAATGTCTTCAGCTATTTGAAATCAACTGTTGCTTGCTTTAAGCAGAGCATTTATTGTATTAAACCCTAAATTTCGATACCAAGATTTTGTCAGAAATAAACACATATTTGAGGCTTACACATTAAAAAAAAAAAAAAAAAAAAAAAAAACATGTTTACTAAAAGAGGTTTGTGTATGCATGCATCTGGTCTATCCAATTCCGAAAAGCATAACTGCAAATACTCGGTGTTTAAATTGCTAATTAAGTTCAAGGTGTTACTTATCCGGGGTTTTATCTTGAGAAACATCCTATTGTCTCCCACTTACACATCTTCAGACTCTAGAAAGTAGGGAAAGATTACTGCCCGAAGCAGTAATCAAAAGTGAGACTGAATCCAAACACTTACCACTCGACCAGAGCCAGTGTTGTACTTGAAATTTCATGTTACCAATCCGCTTTATGTAGGTCTAAGTATAACAATAAAGGAGAAGTTGGTAACAAGAATGTAGTTGCGTATTCAACTTCCAGGAAAGTCCGCGTGTGGCAATCGTTAACACACTACCTACACGTAACTTGCAACAAGCCATGCGACCCGCTACGTTAGACCTTATCGCTTTTACATCGTCGTTATTAATGTTAGCGTGAAAACGCATCTCGTGTAAAAGCATTAGAGACCATGTTAGTGCGACATGGTACAGTACCTTGTTATGTGGAAACTTAATCTCCTTCCAGCCAATATAACAGGAATCTGTCCTCCTTCACTGTAAACCTCCATTATGCCTACTTTCCACCTTCTTTGCATCTCAATTAAATGCTTCTTAATCAAGTTTTCCCTGTTCTTTTTTTTTTCTTTCCTTCTTTATTTTTCAGTATCAGTCTTAGTGTCTTAGTGTCTTAGAGTGTACCAGCAAGTGCTGTTATTCAGTTTTAGAGTGCTTCTTTTCCTATGTAGCAGAAAAATACTTAGAGAACTTTCTCAACAGGAGATTTCTGATACAATAGAATCTTTCATCACCTTAGCTAATGACTTCTTACTATTACGATTCAATTTTAATTGTCAATAATAACTGCCCTAGAGGTTTTGACTTATCCAAAAAGGTTAAAACTCAAACTGGATTTCATTGATGATTTTAAGATAATGAGTACAATGAAATCTTCATTGTCTACTAAAATACTAAACTCTCTTTGCAAATGAACTATCTTATCGTCTCATTATCAAAAATATTTATTGGCAGAAGCAATAGTTGTATTAGAGCAGGAACTCGTCAAAGGAGGTTTACGATTCAAGTCTCATTAGAATCGTCTCTTCCCCGACAGGTTCACTCTCAACTTTTCTTCAGTTTCCTTACTCCTCATGGCTGATAAATGTCACACAAGTATGGAAAGGCCCGGTTTTCCCAATTATCATTTAATTTCATGAATTGTTAACGTTATCACCTTTGTTGCTGTTTGTAGTAAAAAAGGCGTTAAACACTACTAAAACTCATAAATATTCCACTGGGTCGCAATATGGTGTTTACGATCAACTTCTCACCTGATACCAGATGTGCCAACATGATGCATCATTAGTGTCCACCGCCGTTTGCAGTAAGAACGGTGTTAACACTAGTAAAAATCAGAAATAGTCCACTAGATGTCGATATGGTTATGATCAAATTCTCACCTGTTGCCAGATATGTTAACTACACCGTTTTCATTGACAGTATGGACGAAGTGAATTCACCTCCATTTTTGTGAAGACGTTGCAGCCCACACGGGTAACATACATGTCGTACATGAGAGGCTATAGCATGACCTAAATAATATAAAGAATTAAATGCCACGGTGATGATTAAAATTGTGAGGATAAGCATCGTGATTTCTTCCCATACCACTTTATTGTTCAAGAGTGGTATGATACAGTGAAATACGAAATATGACACACGAAATGTCTGACTTACTTCAGTCCCATATATGGAGATATATTCATAAAATCATGGTAGATTCAGTAATCTGGTTTGGAGGATAATTTTACAATTAATTGAAATAGTTTAAGTGACAAGGACTGCCGATAGAAAGTAGAGATCTAGGAAGATTAGAGGTTATGTTCACTTTATCTGATGACTAGAACCCCTGGACTTTCATGAATTTCCTTCCTTAAGTTCACGAACTCCAAATGCTTTATACGAATAACCTCTTCTTCTTTTATTTCCCTCACGGACTAGGCATTGGCCTGTGAATCCGGATCTCATATTTCTTAAAGCCATCTTTTCTGGGGACATCCTATTAATCTTGGTCCTCTGTGTCTATAATATACAGCGCCCGCCTCGGTAGCGTAGATAGTAGCGTGTCTGCCTTACGTTCAAGAGGTCCAGAATTCGAATCTCCGTCAGGGTGGGTTACCTAGATAAAGTTTATTTCCGGAGTTTCCCCTTATCCTGAAAGACAAATGTCGGGTAACTCTAAGCTCTATGGACTCTGGGATCATTTGAGCATCATTTCACCCATTCCATTCTACTTTGGATGAGAATTCACCTGTTTCGGTTACGAAATACGAAAGTATCGGTTCCATTTAAAGAAATGTGACATATCGGGGATACTAATATCGGAAATTCCCTGAGCTTCATAACAGCCATTGTGACTTTGTGGGTTCGTAGAATTAAAAGTCCGAGTTTCAGAAATTCAAAATGATCTTTATTTGCGTAGAAATACACTCACAGTAGCAGTATTACATCACATACACACTCACACTCTACCAAGGTAGATGACCATAACAACAGCGTTCTGATTACACCTTTTTACATCAGCTCTCGTTACAACGTTTACTCTTGTTTTCGACTGCTCCTTGGCGAGTCGTGGCTTCGTTAAATACCTCCACTGATAATTCCGGACTGTTCCAGAACAATCAAGAAACCGAACGCTCTCTATTAATCATGATGTTATCAGAATGCTCTAACTTTATCTGTTTTGGCATGTCTTTTATCTCAGTGATACACTATCCGTCTGTTATCTTTATCTGCAGGCTCTTTGTGTACACAAGCCTCGCTTATCTCTCTGCACCGAACCTTTTGTGCTCGTCGCCGCGACAGAATTGAACAACGTTTACATAGGTAATTTATATTTGACTACAGACTAGTGAAATGTGTATTGTGTGCTGTTTAATCCGTGCGTGTTATTAATTTTCGGTAAGTAAAAGCGTTTTGCTGACCGCATTTCAAACGCCTCGCATATCTTTTGATAGAGGTAAACAAATGTCTTCCTCCAAAACACTCGGATGTCAAACGTGTACTTTAAAAGAAGTTTTTTCAGAGAAATAATCAATTTAAAATACCATTGTGTAATTTCCTGTTATTGATACAATTCATTTGTGGAAATTAACGCAAAATAATATTTTAAAAGCTAAAGTGACAGCATTGCGAATTGCTGTTCGTCTTTCATAATGCAGAACGTAAATGGAAAACATTTTGAACAGTTAATTCACTGAGAATTTATAATTTATTTGTGTTAATGATGTTATTATTCATTTGACTTACATAAATAGATATTCTCTTTTAATTATTTATTTGTTTTTCATAGCAACTGTAATTATATCAAACCACTGATGGCTTGTACGCCTATAACAATAATGAAATATTTTAGATAATATATAAAAACTATAAGATATCATTGAAATATGGTAGGATGACGTCACAGTTTGCATCTCAGTGCTGTTGGAACGTTTGTTTCTAAAAAACTGTGTCATTTAAAATGTGCTGTTTGACATGAAGTTACATGTTTTGTATATATATATATATATATATATATATATATATATATATATATATATATTCCATTAAGCTTTTGCAGGAAATACGCGGGAATCCTATAGTACATGTACAATAACTTCCTTAATAGTGGTCTTTAAACCACATGTTGATGATAAGAATACATTGTTAATTTGCTCTGTCTAAATAAAATCATTAACGTAATCATAACCTTAATCTATTAGGGTTAAAATAAAAAGGGGTTTAGATGACAGGTGTGCCGTAATAGATGCATGATTGTGGCATCATAGTTAATAAGTGTAAGTTATTGTTTTATCTAAAAAATAGGTTTTCGTTAAGTTTTGGGCTGCATTCCTTTTTTGTTACATAACAAAATTTTATGGGCACTGTTTAAATAATAATTTATATGCATAAGCTATTCCGGTCAACAAGAAGTATAATGAATTTCCGTTTTATCTGGTATTTGGTGTAAAATGGGCTCTTGTGCACGTTTGCATTAAATCACAAATTAAGACTGCATTCATTTTTTAATTCTCTAAGGCAAAATTGTGGATTCAGTGAAGAAAAGAAAGTATTTTTGCATCTTTAGGCATATTCCTGTATCCTTCATTTGCGTCTAGCTTCAAGTGTACTGTTCGAATTCCGGCTCTCCTATATCTTTTCAGCAATAAATATTTACTTATTATTTATTTATTTATTTAAAGATTTCCAGTAATGAATTTGTTACTAACATTTAGAATCAAAACTTTGCTTAGAATATGAATCATATCCCCTTCTTAGCAGCGATATTCGTGCCACATTTTCAAAACCGTCACTAGAAACTCGAACTGCAAATTGTAAATGTGACACGAATCGAAAAGTGAGTCCATTTTTCTTCGTTGAAAAATTACTGACACGTTTAATTGTTATTACTGCCTTAAGCTTGCCAAGATAAATGCTAATGGCTGGGGCCCATAAATCATATGCCATAATGCACTTTGGCAACAGTAGTTAAATAATAATTAGGCTGCTGTATTAAAGCAACGAGGCTAGGCACGCCTTCTAGTAACTACCAGTTTCCTCGCCAGATCAAGATCAAGGGGGTTTCCACTTGCTTTTTACACCACAAAAATTAATTCAGGACCGAGCAGAAAAAAGATAAGAGCGCGC
>CM060951.1:85921848-85959348 GCA_030765055.1 Mantis religiosa
CACGCAAAGTAAATTAAAAAACGACAATTGCTACTGTGATATAAAGAAGATCCACACGTACACCATCGCATGCTTTTAGCATGATTGTGCAACGCAATTATTACAAGCTCTCCATTTACTTGGAAATAAATGAATAACGTAACGAGGTATTTTCTAGGTATTGCTGAACAGCGGCGTGTATCGAGCGATACCAAACGTCACTGTGTGTGGGAAAACCGTCATGTTCTTTTTAAAAACAACAGCTACCAGCCGAGGGCAGGGAAAAACACATCGAATTGAAAACAACACAAAACTGCGCGTCCATTTAAGTGTAATTAAAGAAAATAAAAATACAAATGGCGGTTTTAAAAACATTGTAAGCTTTTTGTTTTCACCTTCGTTATTAAAACTTTTCATTAATCTCTTCACAATAAACGAGGTGTTACAACATTTACGACTCAATTGTTTATCTATAATTTTTTTGCAGCACAAGAGACGGAACGGTTGGCCCTCTATAAATATTAATGGAGTTTTCTCTCTCGCACGAGTGTTTGGACTGCCTTGCGGCCGATTTTCATGCAATAAAAATATTCTCTTATATGCGTACGATATCATACACCTGTCATCTAATGAATAAAGTCCGCAGAGAATTTGCCGCTGTTTGGACGTCCATTGTCGTTGGATTGTATTCGTGACTGTTTTGGGACGAGAATTTCACATTTGTAGACACTGTGATTGAAATTAAAACAGCATGTAAAGATGTTTTTGTACTCCATTTACTTTTAGTGATTTACAAAGGAACCAGCATTTTTAAAAGAAAAAAGTTGCGTGCTTTGTTTGGTACAATAAAGTTCAAATTACTGTGACAGAAATTTACTTGAATTTTATTATGTGTAATAGCAATAGCCTGTCTTGTGATAGAAAAGCATAAGTTAGTTGTGGTTTCCGTATTACATGTGATCTAGGACAAAGAAATTTCAAACATTTATTCCACTGTCTCAGTTCAGGAAATAAATTTCCCCTAGTTTATATACATCTAAACTAAATTAAAAATAAATATTTTTAAAATTTAAGTTTTATCTCGGCTATACGAGAGGATACGATGGAGTTTTAATTATCACGTGGTAGTTTTTATGGCAGAGTGAGGATATTTTTTCAGTTCATCATTGATCCCTTGGGGCATAAAAGTTTAAGTTTCAGTCAATCGTGTCCCTTTCTTTTGTTACAGTGACTGCTAGAAGGAACTATGTTCTAAGGTGAAGAAAATTGAGACCATAGTGTGATAAAGTGCCTGCATTTGAAGGGCAAAATTGCCTGGGAAATGTATGATGTGATGACGTTTGTTTATGACAATGATTATCCAACATATGATACTATTGTGAGATGGAAAAGGAATTTTCAAACTGATCATATGTCCCTGACAGACGAGCCAAGAACTGGTAGGCCGTCCTTGAGAGATAACGCTGTCACAGTGAAGAAAATGGAGTTTTTAATCCTCGAAGAAAGATGAGCCACCATCCAAATGATCATGAATGACACTCATCTTAGTTATGGTAGAGTCTGGAAAATCATTCATGACGAACTGCACTTGTCTAAGTTGTCTGCACGGTGGGTTCCACGTTTCCTGACCCCATTCCATAAACAAACATGGCATGAACTTTCAGGACAGATGTTGATGCTGTTGGAACAGGATGAAGGCGATTTTTTTTATTTTCTGGTAACCATACATGAATAATGGATCCATTAGTATGATCCAGAGACAAAAACCATGAACATGGAGCAGAACCATGCCGATTCCCCCTCTCCCGAAAAGGCAAAGGTGCAAAAGTCTACTGGGATGGTCATGCTTTCAGCTTTCTGGGACAGCCGTGAAGTCATCCTTACTGATTATCTTGGCATGGTTGAAATCATCACTGGTAGATAGTACAGCAATCTTCCGGAACAGTTATGAGTAGCTCTGATTAAGAAACAACGCGGTATACTCTACAAAAACATTCGTCTTCTGACTGACAATACTCCAGTACCATTCATCTCAAGTTACTGTTCACAAAACAAGGGAATATGGTTTGAGATCTTGCAGCATCCGCCTTATTCGCCCGATCTCGCAACAACTGACTTTTATTTGTTCTTAGAAATGAAGAATCTGTTGTGTGGTCGCCGATCTGACAACACAAATGACATCTTTAATGAAGTAGAAGAGTGGTTTTAAGTCCAAAAATGTGGACTTCTACAATCAAGGTATTCAGAAGGTCAAGAAACATTGGGGGAAATACGTAAATCTGGATGATTACTATGTAGAAAATAAGTAACAAGCAGGTACGAGGTGCGTTCAAGTTATAACATGTCCTTTTTTCAGGACTGGACCGGATAGGAACTTATGATTTTTTTTAAATACACGTGAACTCTTTGTGGATGCGTGACAGCGATGGCGGCACTGTGCAGTGCGTAGAACCGCAGTGGCAGCAACGAGAGTTAGGACTGTTTTTGATACTTAAAATGGCGAAATTTTCATTACAAAAACAGCGTGTAATCCTTCCTTTTCTCCATTTTCGTGGAGTGACATGTATTGAAATTCATCGTCAGTTGAGTGAGGCATGTGGTGATGTTACCATGGATGTGTCTAACGTGCGTTTCTGGGTGCGACAGTTCAATGAAGGCAGATCAACGTGTGATAACAAAACCAAGACAGTCACGGCCTCGCACCAGCAGGTCTGACGACATGATCTAGCGAGTGGAGAACGTTGTTTTGGAGGATCGCTGATTGAGCGTTGCAGACATTGCCTCCAAAATTGGCATTTCAGTTGGATCTGTGTGCACAATCCTACATGAAGATCTCAAAATGTGAAAAGTGTCTTCCATGTGGGTGCCACGAATGCTGATGGATGATCACAGGGCTGTGCGCGTGGCAAATTGTCTGACGATGTTGTTACTCGGTGATGACATGAACGGAACATCGATTACACGATATAGCCGTGAAAAAATAGTTGTTATAGCTTGAACGCACCTCGTATCAATAAAATTTGTATATCACTATAAAACTTTACAATACACCCTCGCATATTCTCATAACTGTGTCTTCACTCTTTCTTTATTTACGGAAATTGAGAGAATTCTAGAACGATTATTAGTTGTTAATGATCAAATTATGTACTTAGTGATTCAAATAATTTCACCAGCTATTCATGAAAGACGCTATAATATGAGATTTCCAAGTCTTTATTATCATCCGTTAATATAGTTGTCTTTGTGCGCTTTTTTTCTACATTAGCACTATCTTTCCAGATTTAGGACGTATCTCTTGCAGCAGCTTTTATCTTCAGTAATGATACTGTTACCGCAACTGACGGAGCGAATAATAACCTTTTGATTATTATTGCTTTGACTGCCTTCGGTAACGTAAGCTCCTTACACCAATGCAAAGTGGATAAATTAAATTGATACAATTAAGTATTTTGAACGTTATATCTTTAACGTTACACAGAATTACAACTCATAACGGTTGCGCCGTGGCTGAGTGGTGAGACCGCTCGACTCTCCCATCGGGCATGTCCGTTTTCCCCCGCCATCTCAATTCACCGTTGCTCCATCTTCATCTCATGTATCATCAGTGTCACTGTCTATGGTGCCGTATGTAGTAAAGCGGACGTTAAAAACTACACATTTCATTTCATTTTTACAACGTACTTGTATAAAAATCTGAGCATTATTAAAATAGTCTATCAACAATATTAGTTATTTCCTTCTTTCTTTTTGTGTATTTCTTGAACTTTAACCTTAAAACCGTTATATTCAATTTACAACTATTTCAAGTAGAAACAGCTATGTACATATAATACGAGGGCTGTTCAATAAAGAATGATCGTAACTTTTTACGGTCATAATTTTTCGCACTAAAATTCAATCTTATTATACTTTGTTAGCTTAATGTGAAACAAACACACCGTAGTAGTTTCATTGTTGGTAATCCTGGTTCCCGCCTGTTAGAACCAGGCAAATTCACACAGGTTTAGTATCGCCTACCGCTGTAATGAAGGTAACAATAAGTTAAAGTTGATGTTAGAGGAAGATCCGTAGCTTCTTTCAAGCGTAATCACTGCGGATGAAACTTGGCTACATCATTTTGATCCTGAGAGCAAACAGCAAAGCTCAGTGTGGAAATCTCCTTCATCACCAACCCCCCCAAAAAGCAAAAGTTGTTGCTTCTGCTGGGAAAGCTATGCTCATCTCATTCTTTGATATTCATGGAATGGTTTATCAGCATGTTGTACTTGCACACACATCAGTAACTGGACAATACTACAGGGATGCCCTGAAAACATTGCAAGTACATATCAGGCGCGCAAGACCACATTTCCATGAAGCAGG
Organism: Mantis religiosa; assembly: GCA_030765055.1. Classification (NCBI taxonomy): domain Eukaryota; kingdom Metazoa; phylum Arthropoda; class Insecta; order Mantodea; family Mantidae; genus Mantis; species Mantis religiosa. Next base: position 85,926,193 of record CM060951.1, read on the forward strand.
CTGGATGCTGCCCCACGATAATGCGCGGCCGCATATTGCCAATGTTGTTGGTAAATATCTTGCAAAAATCAAAGTCAAGTGCATCCCTCAGCCTCCCTATAGTCCGGATTTAACCCCCTGTGACTCTTTTCTATTCCCTAACTTGAAGAAACGTCTTCGTGGAAGGCATTATCCATTATGAGAAGCAGTAGTGAAGGCTGTGGAGGCGATTTTAAAGGATCTCTTAAAAACTGCTTTCCAGCATGTCTTTGAAGCCTGGCAGAAACGCTGGGACAATTGCATTCAAGGAAAAATATTTTGAGAACGACCATCAAAATTATGAGGATGAGTAAAGGTACGTTGTCAAAAAAATTGTGATCATTCTTTATTAAACAGCCCTGGTATTTGCATTTTTCTTTATTACCCTATGATTTTATATTTTCTGTATTTGCTCTTTGAAAATGTAGTTATGTATATGCTGATTTTTATTGGTACTAGTTACAAAAATATTAACCTCTTCAACCAAACAGAATGGTTATTTATAGTAAGGCAATTGTTAACTAATATGTACGCTGTGTATTCCCCATAACTACTGGAGTATTACTTGAGATACAGCTTAATTAACTTTTGGTGGCAGCTGAGTAAAGATGCGCACTAAAGAATTAGTGTGATACTAAACCTGATAGACGACTGAGGGTGATTTACACATGTGGAGTTGTTGATACATGTACCCACAATAGCTCCACATGTATAAAATCATCAACATCTCCTTTTAGGATTGGTAATAGATTAATTCTTTTAGTTCGCATCTTAACTCAGCTGCCACTTCAAGTTACATTGGAGTGTAAATCGAGCGAAACTAAAAGGTTAAACTAAAAGAAAAGATTGATACAAAATTTGACGAATATATGCTGTTCTTAATTAAACTTCAGAGTCGTTATATTACACAAAAATTGATAAATATAAAAAGTCTGTTGCGTAACAATCGCAAGCTATTTTCCACTCATTTTCATAGTATTCCTCCAAATAACTCATGCAAAAGCTTTTCATTTTCTCGGTGGCTTATGGGAAGTGTTGAAAGTCCCTCAAAATGTTGATAATAAACATTTTTACAGAAAAGGTCCAGTGAGGGATTGTGCCTGGGTGCGTACGTGTGTACGTTTGGACATACGCATTTGTGTTCTCGTGCGCGTATGAACATGTAACGTGAGCCTGAATGTGAACAACATGACTCAAAAAATAAATTATCAGAGCAGTACGATATTTTCAGTTCAATTTCCACGGTGCGACACGAAGATATTCAATAAATTTTCCCACCCAAACTACTCTTTAAATGAAAAATATTTATTATTTCGTATATTTTCTCAAAAACAGTTGTGTGATTTTGTTTTAAATACAATATACGCATATATACATTATAGATATGCGCATATGACAATAAATTGTCATCTTGAATTTTCGGAAAAGCCTGTGACGCGCTTTTCATTTAAAACGAAACATGTAAACCGTAAAAGTTAGATATAAACTTGCTTTAAGGTAATTATTTTTGTGGTATCCGTATAAAGAACAAGATAGCAAAGGTGGAATCTGACTGAAAACTTCAATTCTACAGAAGAGAATTGACAATTTTCTATAATAATCTACAGAAGAGATTTCAACCATGGATCTTCTGGTCTCGTTCCGGTTGCTCTTACCAGCTGAGTTAGTATTACAACATGCCGGCTGGACATTCAACTCTTCAATTTACTGCACAAGGAGGTTTCAGCTGATTAAAACATTGATTTGAATTTTCAAATAATATTATTCCCTTCAAGTACTATTACCCCTTCTCTCGTGCCATCCAAAGTGTAGAATGTGAAAGTCAGAATTTGGCGACCGGCTTTTTAAAATGTTCATTTCTTAAGTTTACTTCATTAACATTAAATAAAAGGGACTTCTATTTTAACGAATAATTTGTAGGAACTTAGATAGAGAAAGTCATGTGATTTTAACATAACTATTAAATATTTACCTTCTGTTTAGTTGCGATAAATGTTTGTCAGAAATTGTTTTGCATACTGCACAATAAATTAGCGTAGATAATACAGTAAAAGCATGTTAACCATAATATGACCAGGGTACGGAGGCACACCTTACAGCTAAGTCAACGCGGATCCATTGTCCTTGCCACTCCAAGAAGTGAAGGAACCGCGGGGGGCTATAGAGAGCAGGCCGGCCGTCGTGCAAAGTCCCGTCAATTAAAAGCATCAGATTGGCGGGCTGTTCAAAGTTTTCCTATAAGCAAACCAGGGAGAACTTGACACATCGTAGACGGCTCAGAGAAGGCTGCCGAGAATTTTCCAACAAGCAAGAATTTGCACCTTCTTTCTAATACCGACTGACACTGCAAAACCTGAAAGGGTAAGTTAAATTATTGAAAATGAGGGGTCGGATGCGCTATAGAAGAGAAACTACCCTAACATTTGTCTTGGAATGGAACCAGGTCAGAGTGTCTAACCCAGCATCGAATTTGAGCCTACCGAATGCGATCCTATACTAAACTGCGAAGTCAACTGGTTGGTTGAATATGGCACTTTACATATTCTTTGCATGGAAATATAAAAACAAAGTGATCCATAAAATTTTATGTGCACTGTGAAATGAAAACCTATCGAACATCATTGATTGTTATTTACAATAATGTTAATATCTCAGATTTCTCTCTTAAGTACATTGACGATTATCTTTACTTTATAGGTTTTGGCTTTATTATATGTTTCAGAATAAACAAATGCATTAAAAACAGGATTTCGTGTACTGTTTACGAAAATGTACACATAATTGCATCGTTTATTCTTTATGCTAACTTCTAAAAAATGCGAAATTCTAAACTAAATTATTTTCGCGAAATAAAAATAATAAAACCAGTTTGTGTAAGGATTTTACGTAATGAATGAAATATCTATATACATTCTTGGGTATATTCTAAAACAATTGGTAATTTTTTGAATTTTTGAAGCTTAAGGAAATTTAAAAATGATTTATTTTTTCATTAGAGTAGCCCCAAAACATCCTCTACCATCGAAATATCTTAACTATTTCAATACATAGCTACAAAAAATTAAAACTAAGTCATATTGATTCCTTTCTGTTTGCTTAGCAATATCTAATTTTATAATTTTCGTACCTTATGTCAAATTAGTAAAATACAACAAACTTTTTTTCTAACGAAGAGCAACATCATTACAATGACTAGATGTCTCCTCCAAATATATTTACTGGATACTTGCTTCTGTTTTCCTTTCTTTAAATGCGTAATTTGTGTAGAAAGAAAATTACTGCGTTCCATTTTCGAAAAGGCACAGAAAGAGAAAGACTGAAGAAACCATATTCCCTCCCAGACCTGTTGTTAGAAAAGAAAGAATGGGAAAAAAGGAACACTTGCTAAATGTATTGCCACTTAAGCAAAGTTCTTTATTCGTTCCATTTCTGCCACATGCATGCCATCCAATAATTTGCTTCATAAGCTATAATCTAGCGTGAGGAAAGTGAGATCATGGCGAGATAGTGGACAATAAAAACTTGATTGTGTTTATTCTGCAACTGAAGTCGAGGCTTTTAGAGGTCCACTTTTTCTCGTTGTTACAGCGTGTCATTATAGTCCTTATTTGTACATGAAAATAACTGTTTTAAGGAGGCCATTATGTTGGTCCCGGCCTCTTAGATACATTAGCCACAACAGAAGGGGTAAAAGACTCCCAGGCTAGTATTATATTAATAAAACAACCGCATTGCATTGAGCGAGAATGTTTCCTCCTTTCCTCAACCTGTCTGTAGGACATTCATGTTAATGCCTTCTTCGGCGTCTAAGCTACACTACTTAAGGTGAACACACGATGAGGATTATCACAGTAATGCCTAAAGAGATTTTTGTGATTATCTAATAATGACGTCGAGTAATATTATGATAATGACGACAAAAATTGCTTCAAAACTATATTTTCAACAAAATAAGTGATAATGTAAAATCAGCCTTTCTTTTATTATACAAATGCAACACTTCGAAATGTGTCTATAGTGTTCCTTTAAGTCTCTGTAACACGCACCCTTTATACAGCTATAAGCTCTCTGACCTACACACAGGTCCACCTCCAATACGGAGGTAGACACCAATTCTGTACAAACCTCGATGTTTAAAGTTACCTGCTTAGCTACCGGTTGCACAATTCGGTGATCCCTCACCCGGAGCCACACTTATCCGTGAATTGCTTCCTGGAAGTTACACTGCCTGCGGACTCGTTACCGCGGAGCTAGGAATGTACTACTCTCAGCTCGAAGAACCATATTGTTCTCTTTAATATTCACTTTATTGAACTACTCGCACTGACTGACCCCGCACTACTTATGACTCTCGGAATTGCATTGGCTTTTATATACCTGCCGGTGCAATGTTAAGGTCAAATTAATTATATTTTGTACGAAAAATTATATTTTGTTCTTCAGTAGTGAGTACCATACATTTTGTGGACTCTTAAAGGTAACTTTACAACTGTGGTGGTAATAGTTTAGAGCGGTGTAAGAGAGGTAGGTACATATTTGCAGAATGAGGAAGTGCAAAGTATCCAACGCATTGCATATGTTTACGATATTAAATAATGTAAATATTTATTCGAAAGTAAGTTTAATTACTGCCAACTGTTCTAAGGCAGTGTCAAGTTGAAGGTGAAAGAGCTGTTTGGGCTGGAAGTTGGAAGTTGAATCCTACTTAAGGAAATGTTAACAGGAACGGGTAAAATTTAAATGGTAGAATTCAATTACCCGGTATAAACATATCACCTGGCTGCAAAAACGTATCCATAATTGCAGGCTTAAATAAATGTTATGATTTGTGGTAAAAATGCAAATGGCAGAGAATGTAGGAATTTTTAAATTCCCTGCGTATGATAGCTTAAGCGAAATGGATAAAAAGGTACTCTCGTCAAAATAGTTGTGGTTTAATAATATAGGTAGAATATAAATCGACAGCAATTTAAAAATATCGACGTTAAATTAACTGTGTCATGAGTGCGCACCGTTCCTGTTTTAGGGTCCTAGTGATCCTGCTTAACATGTAATTTAAGTATAGCATTTTCTTAACTGTGCAGTCGTTTACAGTTTATTATTATCATGCTCCTGTGTAGTACCTAGTCGGTATAAAATAATGAGTAGGAAAAGTCGAGTCGAAAAAGTCGACAAACAAAAGGTGGTCAATTGTTCCAGTTCCATCTATGCTTATTTTTTACTTTAATCAGGAGCGACTGCTGCTTAGGCGCACAAGAGCACGTGAACCCCCAATATTTGTCTTTTCATTCGTTATTTGTATTTACCGCGCTCATTGCTTAACGTGTAGTAATTAGACGGCGATAGCATGAGTATGAGGCAACATTGTAGGTAGCACACTTCTCTTGTGCTAGGACATAATGTAACGTTTAAAGCTCTGCGCATGCGTAGACGACAAATGCTATAGACAGGCACTGGTTGGGTACGCCCAGATCAGAGCACAGTTTCGATGTGCACGTTAATTCACATTGGCAACGGCAATGGTCATCTCTGGCATGTGCTACTATCTATAGACTTTAACTACAACTATCTGCAAATACAAAGAATATTTACAACTCCTAGCACTCTCAGCCTTTGCTTTGTTGCTTTATGTTGCTTTGAATGCGGCGTATTTTTACAGTCCTGTTTCTAAACAGATGTTTTGTTTTAAACACTGTGATAAACTTGGAATTGGTAGATAATCAGCAGATGAGACAATTGTGAGTTTCTTTGACATCAAGCACAACTAGTGCTTTAGCGCAAAACAATCTTTGTTGTCTGCAGCGACCGATTGCAAGGTTTTTAGAATCTTTGTCACTGTTGAACTTCTCTCAAGAGGCAGCTACGCACTCGGTGGATTCCATTTTAAGAAATAAAACAGATAAAGTGACTTGCGAAGAAAACAAAATGTAATAAAGCATCTAGGACGTCCGCATCACAATTTGACAGTTAAGCCAGTTACAAAAATCAGAAGCGGGACCACAGGCGCAAATTTAACAATGTATACACAACCTGTAAATGGCTATGCAGCTGCAGTATTAGAAATTCGCTTTTAGCTTCCCGTGCCTTCTGTTTAGCTCTGAAGTGAGTTAAGTTAACCACTGGCGCGACAGCCCCAACAGAATCAAGGCTTAACAACCCGACTGCCGGCCTCACGCCCACTTGCACACAGCAGAGGTGGGTGGTCATCCAACTCATACGGGGAGGAGATGTGGTCAGCATCTCGGCATCCCCCAGCCCGAACGTTGGTTTTCCTGACCAGGGCCGCTTACCTATCGTAAGCTGCTCACTTTCCCGCTACGCCACGGCGCAGTACTAGCTCTGAATTGAGTAATTGGACAAAAGTAACATGTACCGACTTGGTACGTCTTAGTGAAAAGATAAGGAAGCACGGGAATTCACCCTGACGTAAAAATGCATGTATTCAGTTCGCCATGTTTTGTCGTGTGGATATTAATGCTCAGCTTACAGACTGTCAGTAAAGCGACACAATAAGCAATGTGATAGGAATAGATACATTCTTTCTAGGCTAACAGATTGTATAAAATTGTGTGGGGTGTTGGAGCTAGCACTCATTAGTAGTAGTGGTGGTAGCAGTAGCGGATAGTGCTAGTGTGCATTTTAAGTGTAGGTCTCGTGAACAGCCACTCTTTTATTCTACGAGCCGCCACTGACTTTAATGGTCTAGAAAATTGATATGAAACATGTTGAAAGAGACACCAAGCAAAGGTTCCCCAAAGCTCTTAAATATGCACACAAATGAAGTGATAACCAGCTAAAAAGAAACATCTGGACTCGTAATAAGAAATATACTTAGGTCATTCAATAATTAGTGGCAACATTTGAATTAAGAACAAATAAAACATTTTCTGGACCAGCCAAATTATTGCAGTGCTTAGAGGTAATCTCCTGAGCCGACGGATGCGTGTTATTATACTAATATTCGAACAGACTGCTCTACGACTACTGTAATTCTCTGTCTGGTTCTAAAGCGAACTTCTCTAAGTGGTAATTTCATTTTCGTAGAATGATCAAAATAACATGGCGTAGCCCCCTCGGTAGCGTAGATGGTAGCCTGTCCGCCTCTAAGCTCCATGGACCTCGGATGCATTGAGCATCATTTCACCCATTTCGTTCATCGTCCGATATGACTAAATATTGGAAGACGTAAATTACACAAAAAAATGGGGTCATATCTGGAGAGTATGGAGGATGCTCCAGAATTTCCCAGTAGTATCTGCGAAGTAAATTAACAAAAGGTCAGAAGTGTGAGAACGGGCACTATCATGCAACACAATGGGATGAGAATTCAGGAGATTTGGACCCTTAAGATGCACAGCTTGTCGTAAATGTCTATAAAGTGACGTAATATGCACCGTTCACACGATTACCTTGAGGAACGGAATGAATGATTAGAACACCGTCAAAATCATAAGCAACAATGAACATGACTTTAAGTGGATCTTGTTCTTGTCGATACAATTTTGGCCCGTGTGAATCAATTTATCGCCACTCATTTGATTTTCTCTTTAATTTTGGTTGGTAGCATCGCACCCAGGTTTCCCCTAATGTTGCCGAAGAAAACGATCGCCTTCATGTTCATAGCGTTCTAAATATAATCTCGCCACATTGGTTTTTTTTTTTTTTTTTTTTTTTTTTTTTTTTTTTTTTGTAATTTACGTCCTCCAATGGTAAGTCATATCGGACGATGAATGAAATGATGCTCAAATGAGTTCGGGGTCCATGGAGTTTAGAGTTACCTAACATTTGTCTATCAGAATAAGCAAATACCCCGGAAAAACCTTATCCAGGTAACTCACCCTGACCGAGATTCGAGCTCGGGACCTCTTGAACGTGAGGCAGACATGCTACGATCTGCGCTACCGAGGCGGGCAACACATAGTTTCCTCTGTAAGATTGTGTGGAACCCATCGTGCGCAGATTTTCCTCATCTTTAACTTCTTCTTAGGTATGTGGAGAATCGCTTCCAATAATTCTGAATGGAATCGTGGAGTATCGATACCTCTGAAAACCTGAATTTTAATGAATCACATTTGTTCATATTTACTAAACACATTTAGAGCACTAAAGACAACAGCCTATAATTAAGCTTACTAAAAATGTTTTATTAAATAAAATTATTGTCTTCAAAATTACAGCTAACATTAGATTTCTTATTTTTCATTGTTATCAGATTACATGATTTACCACTGATACCGCCAAATGCAGGCAGTGTTGGCACCAATTTTTGAATGACCTATATGTAATTATTACGCTTTTCGCAGACGATAAAGTTATCCTACAGAAAGATGAAGAACATCTTCAAAAACTAGTAGATCATTATGTTAAACACCATCTAAAAAGTTGAAAATTTAGCTATCTAGAACTAAAACAGTTACAGTATGGGAGGAAAATTACCTCCCAGAAATGGACATGCCGTGGCTGAGTGGTTATACCGCACGACTCTCACCTGATTCGTTACCATGGGACCACAAAATGAGATCTCTGATATACCCCACAATCTCATTCCATCGGTGCTTCATCTTCATCTCATGTGTCATTAGTGTCACCGCCTGCGGTGCCATATATAGTAAAAGCGGGCGTTAAACACTACACATTTGAGATTTCCTCGCAGAAATGGGTAGAAATCTACAATTGGCCAGTTGAGAAAGTTTCAATCATCATTACCTTTTGCCCACCTCAGTAGCGTAGATAGTAGCGTGTCTGCGTCAAGTTCAAGCGGTCCCGAGTTCGATCTCGGTTAGGATGAGTTACGTGGATAGGGTTTTTCCGGGGAACTCTAAGCTCCATGGATCCCGGGCCTATTTAAGCATCATTTCATTCATTGTCCGACATAACCTAACGTTGGAGGACATAAATTTAAAGTAGTCATTACCTTTATTTTGATAATGTGTGTGGAATAACTTGACAAACACCTGAAGATGAACTACGAGAAGAAACTCAATACAAATTTTGTAGTCAATGGCCTACATGGCCTAAACTTTTGAAACTCATAAACATGATTTAAGGGAATAAACTAAGCCATAGAAGCAAAACACAAGAATTTGAAATGAGGTTGCTTAGCTCGGTGTTGATAGATATGTTCCCTACAGGACAGAAAACTTAAAGAAATAGCAAGGCAGTTTATTTTCGTTAAATGATAACATGCCCCAAAATGGGGTAAGTTGGAGGATACATTTTCATAGGACAAACTATAAAAAATTCGCAAAGCTTAACTTCGAACACACCTTAAAATAGAAGAAAAAATATTTGTCACCCGTGAAAAGGTGTGCTAATACGCCCAAACATTAATGCCTATTCCATAAAGAGTATTAATGAACAAGGATTAAAAAGTAACAATGTTTGCAATGTTTCGCTGACAGTACACTAAGAGTCTTGCTACTGGATTTTGCGTAGGAATACAAAAGAACTGTTGTACTTTTTCCGGTCCCTAAGTGACAAAGGGAAACGATGCACACACGCAAGCCACGCAGTAAAAAATGCCACATCAAGAAGGGAATGTAATATGAACTATGAATTAGAGCTATTTGAGCCCAGAAATTGATTTCTCTCCCCCTCTTCTCCATTATGTGCCCTACTAGTGTTTTACAGTGAGCGAGCCATTGTTGGTTTTTCGTGTCTATCCTTATCAAAGTGGCGTTGCACGAAACCTTGAGAAGGGTGCCGCGTGATTAATTGCAAGAGAAGTTGTTGCTGCTATCTGCGCATGCGCATTTAAATTAAAACTCAGCTGACCACGTCACGAAACGCCATTGTTTACTAATTTCTCCATTACGGCAGTTTGAGAGGGAGAGATGGCAAAACCAGTGGTGGACTGTTAAATTTAGCTATTTTATTACGTTTATTTACTGTTCTTTGCTTATTACTGTCTTACAACATTTTAACAGCATTTATAATTCATTCCATTTTATGCATATTAGGTTGTTTTGAAAAGTAAAATTAAGTCGTATGACTTCACACTAACAAATGTCTTGCCGGGATGTAAATCAAATAAGGAAAGTTCAATAAGTGTTTGAGTACCTTCACAAGTATTGTCGCGAGAAACTCTGGATCGAGTCCCGGCCATAGTATTAAGCTTTTAAGCTTTTAAAACCTAAATCTCAGCCTATTATACGTTCAATCTAGCAGTGTGATGATTATATATATATAGATCTATATATATAGATCTATATATATCTATATCTATATCTATATATATATATATATATATATATAAGGGCGCTCAACTACGGTGGTCATCAGCGCCCTTTAAAAAGCTAGTCATGGCAAAAGCCAGATATAAAACTTTCCAAAAACTATACAAGTGTAACAAAACCTATTAAAAATACACTACATAAAAGACATCAAACAACACCTACCAAAAACCTCGTTCACCAAATCCCAAACCCCAAACCAGAAAAGAATCTACAATCCTTCTCCACGGGTCTCCATGCACGGCCTACACGTGGGTGGGCCTGTTGACCGTCTCCCTCAACCACGAAGAGGAGCCCACACGAGGGAGACTGTTGGCTCGGGACCCCGGGTGCGCCAAACCCGTACCTACCGAAGTAGGCCCCTGGGGGGAATGTAGCAGTGTGCGAAGTTGTATAACCCATAAATATTACCGGTGTATCATAGAGCTCATGTCTTATTGGCCTGAAGATTCACAGTTGGAGTGTTAGAACAAGGGTTGTTACTTTAGTACTGTATAATTGGACTTTAGACCTTTTTTCTGGGTGGGGGATGGTGGCACTATCTGAACCACGCCGACACACACATATAAGACGCGTGGCCGTTTATCTTAAAATCCCTCTTGGAGTTTAGGGAAGCTCAGAACATGTGTTTCTATTAAATATCGAAACACCTAATATGATTTTTATTTATCTTCACAGGCAAAGTTTAGATAAAACAAGAAATATATAAAAGCTAAGTTTAACCAATAAGGTCTTGTTAGTATTTTTCTGCTTACATAAAGGTGAACCTGAAATTTACTAGGTACATAGAGAAAATTCAAGATATATATTTTATATATTTATTACCATTCTCAACAAATACTCTTTGCCCGCCTCGGTAGCATAGATGATAGCGTGTCTGCTTGACCTTCAAGAGGCTCTAAGTTCAAATCGCGGTCAGGATGAGTTAAATGGATAGAATTTTCTCCGGTGTTTTCTCTTATCCTTAAGATGAATGTCGGGTAACTCTAAGCTCTATGAACCCTTGGGCTCACATTTCACCAATTCCATTGATCGTCTGATATGGCTTAACGTTGGAGGACGTAAAAAGAAATTAAGATGATTTCTAACCATAAGACAGCTAAAACTGATGAGCAAATTTTGAACATACCTTATGCAATTGAGTTAACTAATATCGTTAAAAGAGATATTTTCAAAATTTAGCCTTTACTTATTGGAGAACTAATTTCACGAAAAAACATTATGCACTTAAAAAGATGCTAGTTTAAAGTACAAAGTTTAATATTACTACAAGTGTTCTTCAAGAATATATATTAGAAATACATTGCAATTAATGATCGCTATTATTAGTGACAATGTCGAAGTGGACTAGACTGCTAACCGGGGGGGGGGGGGGTTCGGCACAAAGTCCAAAGAGGTCTATTTGTACCCCAAAGTGGAGCACCCCTGGAAGAAAGGATGAGGCAACAGGAGACAGAGAGTGGTCGTCCCAAGGAGCCACGACAGTGCAGAGGATAGGGTCCACCAGATGGAAACTCCCCGGCTGGCCAGGACAAGGACATCCCACTCTACTGAGATTCGGAAACGACCTCACCTTATGACCGGGTTCGGAGACCGCAGACTATCCTACCGGAGGAGGACGTTTTGCTCAGAGCACATTATCCCGCCATGCACCGCCAAGATACCCGCCGACACTTCTACCTAAAAGAGACCATCAGAGGAGAGATGATGTGAAATGACAATGGAGATGAAATGGAGGGACAGGAAATTCGGGGGATGTAGTTAACCTACCCAGCATTCGCCTTGAGACCTGAGAGAATCCCCGAAACAACCCATAGGTCAGGTTGGTGGGTCATGGGAATCGAAACCAGACCTCCCGAATGCGGGCAACAGACGAAACCACCTGAGGTATCCCGTTGGGTAATGTCAAGTTAAATGTCGACTTTCAGTGCGAGGAAGAGGACCAGTGCGTCTCTGATGGCTCGCGTGCCCAAAAGTCTCAGGTGCTGAGTCAGCTTATTTATATCGTCGGCCGCTACCGGGTAATGCATGCACCAACAACACGGGAGGAAGAAATCAAAGGAAATGGTCCCTTCACCTAACGAGGGAACACTTGGTCTTGTTATAACGCTACCCCATACAGTGTATCTCATTCCAAAATGATTGGGGCGGGAGGGCAGGCAAGTTTAATGCTCTGTTAATTAACAACTCTCTTCTTCACTCTATTAACTACAGGGCAAGTTTCAGCTGAGGCATCTATACGAAATTTGGAACCAAGAACAACACTAAAGGACTCTTTCAAATTTCTTTAGACATTTAATCTACATCAATTTATAATAATATATAAAATTTATTATATAACTGAAACAAGGGAAGTACATGAATATTTATTCATGTAACTGTACAAGACCAATGTATGGCACGTTTTAATTTCAAAATCAAATGTTTGAAGTACTTCAAAGGAAAAGTATGCTGCCATGTTACTATAGAGTAACAGACTCTTCTGTGAATGTACTGCAGACCGTCTGACGATGAAATATCTGCGGGGTGTTCTGCTCTCTGAAGGGGTAAGAGGAGACAGTGCTACATGGCAAGCTCACACTATAATAAATAAATCTAGTGCACATCGCGAAAAATACCCCAGCATTGCTAATACGAGGGCGTATGCTCTTTAAAACACCGAAGCCTTGTTGACATTTTGAAAATCTAGCCGTAATTTTTTTCACATAATTTTGCAGTAGCCAATACATTCCACTAAGGCACATTCTCGTTTGAGGAACGTACTATACTGTGTAGAAATGGTCAGAGAATGTTACCTCAAAGGCCACTTTATTCCTGAATAAGTGAATGCGTAAAGAGAAATGTAGACTACGCCTCTCATCTGGTAGTTAGCAAACTAGCTTCCAAATTCAAATGTTGCAGGATGAGCATTTATCTTCTGCCAGGAATATTTTTCATCCTCCTTAAGTGGCAGTGGTAATGTGCGTACGTGAATTTAATGTTGTAAAAACCTTAATGTAAATAAAAGCCTAAAATTAACACAATAATAAATGGGAGAACACTTAACAATGAGCAGTGGTTCCAAAATAAAGCTGCAGATAAGGTCTTAAGTGTTAAAGGTTATGTGCCATTAGTGGCATTAATTGTATTAGTTGTATATTAAAAGTAATGCAAAGGTTGGAGCATATCGACTGAACCTAAACTCCAACTGGTACAACCACCAGGAATATACCAGAATTACAGATATAATCTGTAGGTAATCCTCAATTTGAAGTGGGGACTGATTATATGATACCAAAATTATGTTCTGACAAGCCGTTCGATTTTATATTAAAATGGAGTCAGAAAAAGATACATTGTTCGAAGTAAAGTTTGATAAGTATACAGAAATACAGTTTCATATAGTATGGCTCTAAATCAGATAATAGATTAGGTGATGGAATACATGGGGAGGCACCAACGCTCCATTTATGTTGTTGCTCTTGGTTTTAGTGCCACTGTACTTCAAGCTGAAGTACTTGCAATTGAAACCTGTGTTGAGGAAGAATCTAAGGAGGGGATGCAATAGTGGAAACATCTGAATACCCTCTGATAGTCAGGCAAATTTAAAAGCAATTGCAAGCTATCAGATAAATGTAAGTTACTCCGGCAGACCAATAGACCTTATACAACTGGCAAAACAAAACAAAGTTACTCTTGGGTGGGTGCCAGGACACAAGGGAATCTTAGGCAGTGAGAAAGCAAGATGCCTTGGCAAGCAAAGACTCTGCAGAAGTGCTTACTTGTCCTGAGCCAGTTTTTGGCATTCCTATAAATGTTGTTTGAAAAACCACTGAAGGGTGGATTAAATACTCCCATCAGCAAAAAATGGGTGCAAACAGGAGGATGCAATTGCAGTATAAAAGTGATGAGTAGTCCACCTTCCTTATTAACTAAAGATGTACTTAAACTCACCAGTTCCCAAATAAACCTGATAACAGGTTTATTGACGGGACTTCGTCCGTTCATCCGTACGTCTGTGGTGCTGGCTGGCTATATAAAGCTAGAAGGTTTTTGTTGCGTGCCCACCCGCAGGTAGGCTTTTTTTTTTCTTCAGGATACGAGCCTTTCTAGATTAAGAAAACACCTATATGCAATGGGAGTTCTTCAAAAAGAACCAATATGTAGGTTATGTAATGAAAAAAAATAACAACATTTCATTGTCTCTTCGAATGTAAAGCTTTCGGTAGGTTAATGTTTGATTCCTGGGCTAAATAAATTCAGAAGATGATCTTCCTAAAATTAGTTTAATTCAAAATCTACTGTATCTCAAGAAAGGTACAGAGCTATTTAACTAAAACTATAAAGTGGGGATTTAATTCAATAAAGTTTAGGATTCAAGGCGTAGGGCATGGCTGTTGAGGGCATAGAATCCGGCTCCTCCTTTGTAATAAGCAGACATCGGAGCCCGTACACCTTTAAAGGGATATAAAGTTTAGGAATCTCGCAGGATGTAACTGCTGACGTCAGTCCCGGGGACAACACGCAGGGATAGTCCGATTCGCAACGCTTAGCTTTAGATTCATTACAACTACTGCTCGCCACGCAGGTAGATCTGCTATTGTGTTAATAGCATTACTTCCACAACAATTATTGGACAATCTCCATTTTAAAAATCAGAAGTTTTGGGTATTGTCAACAACAACTAAACAGCTTGAAGCATGTACTTTCGAGCTGTTTAAAAGCAGTCGAGGAGGTGTCTGCAAAACTTAACAATATACAGAATGCACCACCTACCAGACGAACAAAAAATGAGTTTCCAGTATCAACACACAAATACTGCATTTTCAGTGCTGCGTAAAATAAGAAATAAACTAAGTCTCGGACAAACATATGAAAATGATTTGTACTACTCATATGCACTATTAACGTCATGTGACGTTGAACGAACTTTCTCTCAATATTTTTATATTTGTTCAATGAGAGCGCAGAAATTCACATTCGACAACATACGAAGAACATGGTTGTTCACTGTAATTCCCTCATCGAAACCAATGAGAAGGATGGCATGTTGTAACGTAGCCTACACTTTGTATCCGTACCGGACTGTACACACACAGCGCTTCGGTATACTTGTTGACACGGACGTTTGTTGATGTCGCTCCTGACCTTGTATAGGGTGCGTACGTTGATTGCTAAGGTGTACGGGATCCGATGTCTAGTAAGAAGCCAATTGGGCAGCCAAACTTCTCGTGCACACGGCTTAATACTACGCTGCACGTAACTTGCAAACCAAGAACACCGTAAATGCCTTCCTTCCGCTAATGAAATACACAAAAAATCACACAGCAGTATGTGAAAAAAAAGTCGCAGAAGTAACGATCCTACAAGTCCCAACGGGTCACGAATATCATTCTTGTCATTCTGCCATAACTATAAATGCTGAACATCTTAAATGGTTTTTTGTCTATGATAACTCACATGCGCTCTTAAAAGCATGTCTCATTTATTCCATTCTTACTCCTAATAATGGAAGGTGAAGAAGATGAAATAGATGAAAAAGATGAAATAGGTGAAAAAGATGAAATAGGCGAAAAAGAAAGCTATGTAAATTAAGTTTGTATTATATTCTTTAAAAATTAGCTAGAAGTTGAAATACATAAAGCCAAAAGCTTCAACTAAGACGTTTTGCACCGCCAGCGTCTAGTACATCGTTGCTATTTTATTCCAGTTATAACTCCTCAGATACTGATCAGTGATCCATTTTCAAAGTACGGCATTGTAGTGACTACATTTAATTGTGGTGTGATGGAGTCACAGAGTATTAAGTTAAAACCACAATGCCATCTCTTATTAACACATAAATGAAAGGCTGCGAATACATTTCGAACACCGGGTTAGATATATACATAGGTTATGGTATTACACGTTCCAGTGAATGTTTTCTCATTGACTACTAGAAACTCATACTGTTGAATTGCAATCAAAAGCACCTTATATACATTACAGGAACTTTGGCTATTAAATGTTTTAAGCTACATTTCCATCGAGAACCTTCTGTACAATATATCCACGAATTTCCCTCCAACAATGATCAGCCTAAGAGCGTTACGTTAAAATTTCTCTGTGCTTTTGTCCCCTCCCACATGTTTACAACATATCGTTCTAGTTTGACAGATTATACCGGGACCCGTCCCTACTTTCTTTCTAAAGATAAAGGTTTGACAAACATTTGCAAATGTTCAACTACATCAGTGTTAAATCAATCATAAATAGTTATAAATCACTTCTTTGATATGTTTGTGAATTATTTAATAACGAACTTCTAAAATGTTGTTATTTAATTATGTATACCAACTGCTTAAGTCAATTTAATAACTCGTAATTGGTATGGTTTTAGTCGCACGTTTTAATCAATAACCTTTCGATCAAGTAATATATCTTCATACGTTTAAAAAATCTTGTGTGCATGCGCCTTTCTCTGCAGGTCTTTGTTCAGTGAGCTTAAGCATTGGTCAAAACCTTTAAGAACTGGTTACTATATAACGGATTTAACGTTTTTTATTCTCTTTACACGGCCAGGACATATAACCATTAAAAGTAACGACTTCCTACTTGAGAAAACTATAAATATCGAAAGTTCAAATCAATAAACAAAAATATCTAGAAAATGGTTAACTCCAGAAGAAAATATGATATAAATTGTCTGCATTAATAAGCTCTACATTTTTCGTGCAACGAGATTTTGGTAATCAATTATAGTTTACCAGTTATACAAATTTCATGCAGAATATAGGAAATCACAGCTTGTATTCAGAAAATTGAAGATATTCGTTCCACTTGTCATAAAAACGCTTATACGTACGGTATTTAATGGAAATTGTTAACAAGTATTCTTTATAAAATCTAAATTTCCAAAACCTTTTCCATGTAGTAATATTTTGGGGTGAGGTGGATTTTTCTGAAAGTGCTAAACTTGAATACTAAGTTCGGTATTTAATCGACTTCTTGTTTCAGAGTTATGCTGTTCACACACACACACACACACACACACACACACACACACACACACACACACACACACACACACATGTTCTTAATGAACATTGTTTGAACTACTTATTCCCAAGACCGCAAATTTGGTGTTACATCCATTGCTTCCGCTCTGCATATATGATTCATTTTGAATTGTACCTCCTCTGCTATCTAACTGTAATAAGTAGAGGAAGTATGAATGAATGAAAACAGCCTAAAATGTCCCGTGCAGGGCAAAGGCCTCCTATCAGACAGGAAAAGCTCATCTATACCAACGTGCTGAGCTATTTCACGTTAGACGTTGGACATGCTTATTGTTACTTTTGTCTGATTATGCGGTGCACCAATTACTCATTGCCTAGAAATAACGTTATTTAGTGCTTATACTATACCCTCTTAGTCGCTACTGTCCAGTGTTTGCACTAAACATTATTTAGCCATTACTATTCTATATGTACACTTTTCAATATTTAGTCACTGCAACTCTGAGTTTACATTATTCACTATTTGACCACACCGTTCTACGAATGACATTATTCACAATTAGTCCTTATACAGATGCATTTTCAAGGACTTCCAGTCTCTTCTCTCTCTTGCCACCCTTGACCACTGCTGACCTGCGTGCTACTTCAAGATGTCTACC
This sequence comes from Mantis religiosa, assembly GCA_030765055.1. Lineage (NCBI taxonomy): Eukaryota > Metazoa > Arthropoda > Insecta > Mantodea > Mantidae > Mantis > Mantis religiosa. The sequence continues at coordinate 85,944,079 of CM060951.1, forward strand.
CATCTACCTCTGGGCCTTCCTTGTAGTCGTTTTCCTATTCGAGGACCCCACATAGTGGCCTTGTACGTCCACATGTTGTCTTGCAGTCTCGCCACGTAACCTCCCCATGACCAATCTTGTGGCTAATTGCGTCATATCTGGTCTGTGTTTGCTGGTTCAACAGTGCATTTGAGATTCTGTCTTTCACAATTACACCCAGGACCTTGCTTTGCATCTTCCGTTGACATATTTGGATTTTCTTCTTCTGTTTCGCTGTTAGTTACCATTTCTGACATCAATACAGTAAACTTATATATCCTTCGCACACACACACACACACACACACACACACACACACACACACACACACACACATATGTGTGTGTGCGTGCGTGTGAGAGAGAATGGTGCTCGAACAACATAAGTTAAAATCTAAAGCTAGTTGAATAACATGCTTTGTACTTCAATTTAGTAGTTTCCAAGGAAGAGACCCTAAATTTCAAGAAAACTCCCACACTGCCAATTCTTATTATCTTAACAATTTTTCTAATTTTTAATGTTCTTAAATAATTCTAATGCTTTTGATTAACATATGTTAGTGCTCTCATGACAAACGAAACGCATTTCGTGATTTTTCTGGAAATGGCCTATGAAGTCCTCTTCATTCTGAAGATCTTTAATTTGGTTACTGGTAAACTGTAACAGGTAGACAACAAAAACAAAGGTTTGTCAAATACAACTTTTTAACTATTTCTGAGATCTTTCTTATTATTGATGTGAATTTTCCAACATATATTTTCGATGTCCTGTCCTTCCTCAGTCATACAAAGGGAATAGAATTTCGAAAACATCACGCAACTACCTCTGTAGTCTGATCATGAGCATTCTAACATAGAAATACAGATACCTCCGGTTCGGTTCCCGTCTAGAGGCTCGGAAATCTCTTTTACGAGGACTATTCCCCATTTTACTTAGAGTCTTGAAGTATGAGTAGAAGAGTAAATGCCATTGTATGTATCCGTTTGTTTGTGTGTGTGTGAGAGAGTGTATTTAAGAGAAACATGACAATCTGAGGCTAAATGGTGTTTGATGACCAAGTCCTCCCTCTCGGTAAAAAGCAGCCATCACACAGCTAGACATAGGCATAGCTGGGCATAGCATAAAAGGAGTTCTACAATAACAATTTTGGAAAAATTAGTGAAAGACATCCTTCAGATTCCTGCAGCACCTAAACCAGTGGGTAGAAATAGGAAATCAACATACTCTTAAGCAAAGTTCACATAGTACCAAAGGTCAGAGATGAAGTTAGAAGTTCACCAAGCACTTCAAGGACTACAGTCCTTGAAGATGCGAATGATGTCCTCGAAAGATGCGAATGATCGGACATGCAGAATGCCACCCCATGGCCAAGGTGTGAAAAGGACATTAGAGTAAAAATAGATACAATGTTCATTCTGTCTATAGACATAACATGACATTGTCAAAAACAGGGTATTGATGATAATGATCTAATGGTCTACATGTGCGATACTTTTTGCAATAAAGTAATTAATTTTGTCCTAGTATATTCCGAAGTTAATCAGTTGTCACAAAATTACTTAACCTCTATCACGAAATTACTTGCGCTATTACAAAATTAACTATGTCTGCCACACTTATCTTTGGAGGGGCTAGGCAAGACTAAAATGTGTACTTAAGTTTGAAAAATAATATGTTATGAAATATCGGTTAGTGATATTATATTTTGATGTTTAATTGCACTGTTTCATACAAGGAAAATACAGTATGTAGTGGAATTATCACAGAATTACCTTACCTTGTCCTACCAGTTTTTAAAAGATTTAATTAGCTATCGATTAAGCGTAATGTATTCCTCAAATTTGTTTTATATATCTACAAAGAAATATATACCAAAACCATTTCTGAACATTTTCATCTCGATTAACATGAAGTACATACAGCAGAAAGCTTTCGTAAGATTAGTTTATTGAATGAGTAGAGAAAGTCATGTGACTGTAGTAAACACATATTGTTTGTCATATGCTGTATCTTTTACCTCCTATGTTTATGCTCTCCAATAAAGTGTATCCTTCGCACACAATCCTTAGCGTTCGTTATCGATTGTTGTATAAAGGCGATCGTCGGTCTGTAGAGACATTGGTGATTTATGGTTAAATGAGAACTGGCTCTCTGAGTTATGTTAATCGTATTAGTTGAAGAGGATCTGTGCACTTGACTTTGTGTGAGAGAAACAGCAACAATATGTGAGAACATGAAGACAGAGGGGCATGGGAACAAATTAATCACTTCCTGTCTGTTAATTATTGATCGCTAAGCGCTAATTACTGTCGGCTTAAAGAGAAGGAGGGGAAGAGATGGAAACGAGGCGTCAATCAAACGACGCCAGGCCGAGACGCGGCTCCGAGCCCAATTACGTGGAATCAATGCACCCCGTCTAGGAACTACAATGTGTAGTAGGGCGAAGGGAGCTCTGTGTTATTCCAACCCTTTTCTTTGTGTTGCCGCCCTTCTCGTGTCTCCCAGGGGATGCAATACTGCACCCCAAATACTGACACCACAGTGCTCAAGACTCCATTAACTTAATGTAGTGGTATTCAATCATCTTCTGCTTGGATACTTCCATATAGGTTACACCTAGACTCGTCTCCAAACCACTCGTAATAGTTCCCAGGCTTTCTTCAATATAAAAATAACAACTTTTCGTTTTGCGTTTCAAAAGCAATATATAAAATGTTCAATTTAAAAAGCTGCTACCTTAGTATTACTACGATGTTTTACATTAATGCTACTTTCTCAGAACTTCCTCTAGGTGTTCTTATATAATTTATTGTTACAAATAATGCTTATGCTTCTACGTTCTACTCGAAAACGCGTTGAGGCCTAATCTCTTTTTCATATAACCTTGTCCCGCTGACATGTATCACTCCGTGTGCAACTACCTTTCCCCTCATCCTAACTGGCGAATGCTTTCGCGCCATAGGCCATAGGCAGTGCCTTCCCGTCACATTTAAACCTGCAGTAAACGTCATAATAATTGCCAGGAAGATAGATAAAATCATTAAATAAGAATATGAAGGCATGCAAAAATACAAGTTTATAATGAAACTGAGCAAGTTCAAACTGAATGGATGAGCAATGAAACTGAAACAAGTTTATAATGAAAGGTTTTCAGCTTTTTCTCCTGGGATTTTTTAAACCAGCACACATACCTTGCAAACATGCTTGTCTTTCAGTCTTAAAAGTCGTGTCACGTCATATTTGCCGCGTGTCCTTCATTCACCCAAGTCTCGTCAAGGTATCCCTACTTGTATCGCGGTACAGTCTAATTGTCCTTAAATAACGTCTTCGCCACACAGCAATATCGCTCCTGGAGTGGTAAGTTTTCCTGTTGTCTCAATTTCATGTCGCGATGTTCCTACGCATCTAACACACCTGTAAGTTCAGAACACAGCTGTTCGACTTCTCTCACTGACAAATGCGGATTCTTCTCTGTGAGTGCATTAAACACATGCACCACAATTCTGTTTTCGCCGCTTTGTCAAGGTTTTCTCTTGCGATGCTTCAGCGAAAAACTGGAGGAGGACTCTGCCATATACATAATAAGTACACGCGCAATAAACGATCAATAAAATAAGTTAGCTCTCGCACTCGGCACAACACACCTTTGAATGGCGATATGTGACTAATCCAGTTCAAAACAAGGTCAGAGTTAAAAGTCATATAGACAAATATGTCATCACTACTGCTAAAGCACGTGCTATCGTGCCAAGTGCTTAAGAGCAAAGAAACCTCTTATTTACTTCGTTTAAGAATAAACGTGCATTTCAGATAAATCAACTCTGTTGCGTAATATATTTAATTCAAACAGTTACGAAAATATAGATTTGACAATTCTCTTCCGACACAAATAGATCACTTAGAAGCTCTGTCTGATATGAAAGGTCAGCCAATTATTATACGCAACACAGGTGCATAATAATAAAAAATAATCTTAATTATAATAAGTGCATTAAATATGTACCCACGTAATTATTCCTTGTAATATTTTTCAAATACTTAAAATGAGGGTAAACAGCCCTATCTTCAGCAATTTTCATTACGGAAAAGAGCTAAAAACACCTTTGTTATTAAATGACTATTACAACTTAGTAAGCGCGCGGTAATATAACTAATTTTCTAGTGCGATCAATCTGTAGAACGGGAATAATTTCTAAAAATGTGATTTACTCAACTGACAAAAGTCTAATGTCAAATATATCATCAGTGATGTTCCGTTACTGAACGATGTCTGTCATTGTCGCTATTATCGTATACAAATCATCAAGCTCAAGATTCTTGTTTCAGTAATCTATTCCTTTTCCCAATAATGGTCAATTCTTTTAGTCCTTTGGTTAAAAAAAGAAACCTATGTCACTACAGGAACTTTTTCATATGAAATAATTTCTGTAATTAGTATATGGTAAACCAATTATTTTTTGAATCTCGGTCGATTTTTTCTGGGTTTCCCTTATCCTGGAAAAACGAATGTCGTGAAACTCTATGCTCTGTGGACCCTGGCCTCGTTAGAGCATCATGTCACTCATTCCATTCATCATCCGGTATGACGTAACGTTGGAGAACGTAAACTACAAAAAAAAAAAAAAAAAAAAAAAAAAAAAAAACCCAAGCTGTGATCAATCTGTACAAATAAGCTATTGCCGTAATATAGCTTAATGATTTAAATGTATCACAATGTTAAGCTGTAGAAGATTATGAGTATATAATTTTATATTTTCACTATTATTATTATTATTATTATTATTATTATTATTATTATTATTATTATTATTATTATTATTATTATTATTATTATTATTATTATTATTATTATTATTATTATTATTATTATTATTATTATTATTATTATTATTATTATTATTATTATTATTATTATTATTATTATTATTATTATTATTATTATCATCATCATCATCATTATCATTATCATTATTATCATTACAGTTAATAATGAAACACAATCTCTTGTTAGTTTAATAATTATGGATTTGAATGAAAACATATAAAGAAAATAACGTCAAATTCATAGGTTTGTTTTAAATCACATTATTTAAAATAAATCTGCCCCCCCCCCCCGCGACATATTTACGAATGCAAAACATGCCTTAGAAATGAAAGAGAAAGAACAATTCTACTGACTTTGATTCAATGTACCTGCAGGGTTAAAGTGCTATAGATACAATCCCAGACAGTTGATCAATAGTATCTCTTTCAGTATCAACTTTCAGCAGTATCATCTTTCTCCTTGTTACAATATTCAATCACTTTGTATATTATTTGTCGCGCTTGCCGATGTATGACACGTTGCTATGATTGTATCTGAAGAGAGTGTACATACGCTGGAGTCGCTGTGTTTGTGCGATAACTTCACGTAAACATCTTTCTGTTGCGAATATTTCCCGATGGGCATTCTCGCTTTGCCATGTACTAATTCATGTTGAGGTAAACATTTGCAAAAACATTTTATTGCCACGAGAAGAAGGAAATGAGATGCTTAAATTATAGGTAAGTGCCCTAAGAATGGGTATTGTACAATGATTTTGAAATTCACTTCCCTTTACATGAACACGATCAAAAGCACATATAGCAATTTTGTAGTTGATTGATTATAATGTACTTAACAATTAAAATCTCTGATAAAAATATCTCAAATGTTCTTAACGCTAGAAAAATGTGTGATACAAGCAGGTCATTTTAGTACAGTTCATTATTTATTCCATCATCTTTGGTGCCTGCATAAAGATGCGCAAAGGCATCAAAGGGACGATATTTTAGGTTTGTGAGCTGTCATTAGTATGCTGCAGAAAAAGTTAAATCCAACCTCAATCTCTTCGTTAGGTTCATTTAGGTATAGAGTTGCCATAAATTCCAGTAAACTAAACCAAAGTATTGTAAAGCATAACGTGTTTTTTTTTTTTTTTTTTTTTTTTTTTTTTTTTTTTTTTTTTTTTTTTGAATCTGTGAATTCTACAGTAATAAGATTATTTCTGGTAGAGTTAGTCTCTCTTTTGGTTTTAGATTAGGTAATAAGCTAATAAAATATTTTGTCGTGTACTTAGTGTTTGCAAATTCTAACTAGTAATTGTAAATTTTACGCATTAATACCACAGCTTAAGAGAACACATTGCATACTTTGGTATTTTATGGTTACATTTACAAATATTATAATTTACATTTAGTGCTCTTACAAAGTTGAACTGAGTTGGTGGGGAAAAATTATTTATTACAGTTATTTAGTGTGTTCGCTGTTCTTGCGTTGGATGCGTCATTTTCCACAGCAGATTCGAACAGCATTGTGGTGAAGAACGCTCAGCACTTCCTAGATATTTCGGCGCCTTTTCGTGGCCTGTCTGCCTACGACCTGGTGAACTCCAGCGATTCCCTCACTTCACCCCTTGCTCCTGGCGGGGTCCGGAACGACAGATCTGTGTACAGATGACAGGGCGCAAGGTGTCTCCCTCTATTGCCTACCCTTTACCTCAGTTTTACTTACTCCACAACAGTAAAAGTAAACGATATGAAAATATATACATATACTGACCCAAGACATTGGCATGCAGAACTTTGAAATCTCCCCTTCAGAGAGGAGGGTAAACCATCAATGAAAAAAGGGTGCCCGCCTCGGTAGCTTAGATGGTAGCGTGTCTGCCTCACGTTCAAGAGGTCCCGAGTTCGAATCTCGGTCAGGGTGAGTTACCTGGATAAGTTTCTTTCCGAGGTTTTCCCTTATCCTGAAAGACGAATGTCGGGTAACTCTAAGCTCCATGAACTCCGGACGCATTGAGCATCATCATCGTCCGATATGACTAAATGACGTAAATTACAACAACAAAATCAATGAAAATTACCTATGTTGCATTTCAGTCTCAGATATTCCGAATGAGTTCTTATAACATCTGGACTATATTTTGGTGCACATTTTAATACGTTTGTTAGGTTTGAATACCATAGTAAACGCGACAAAATGATTTTTTGCGTATCATAATACAGAGATGACAGTTGAAGTTATTACCACTGTTGAAGGGTAATAAGAAACTCGTTCTTAAGATAACGGTGGTATAACGTGATAATACAAGGTTTAACTTGCCCTTCTGCAGTTCGTCCTCGTATTAGAGGAAGTTGCAGTACTCTGCCAATTCTGTGGTTACAATTATGCTTTAAAATTAGAGGTGGTCACGCTGGCAGAAGATGGGTACCAGCATAAACAACTGGGCGAGTTGGCGCAGCCGATAGTGCGCTTGACGTACTCGGAAGGTATTGGGTTCGATTTCTGTCAACCACGCTCTCTGACTTGGGGTTTTCCACTTTTACTCAGGCGAATGTTAGGATGATCATCCTCATACCAAGGTGTTCCCATCCATCATTTTCTGCACAACTTATCAGGATGCACCTCCGCAGTGAGCCCCGTTTGGGGTCCGCAGGGATGAGGGGCTTGTATAAATTGTGTCGGGGGGTGTTGGACGCCTTCGTATTGGAAACGATAGGGCTGCTTCCAGGGTTACGTCCGTCGTCATCCATATCACACCACTGTACTCTCATCCTTACCTCTTAGACGTCGTAGGGCAACTGGTCAATGACACTCCTGTACCTCGGTAATGCGGGGACCACTTAGAAGTACATCTGCCTTTACATTTATTAACATAAACAGCAGATTCCTTTACGGGCCATATATTATGCACGTATTATACAGATAAAATATTTCACACAAATGTTGACTGAAATTTAACAGAAGCTCATGCTCTGAGACACTTTTGAATCCAAAAATTTGCGTGCGGCGCGGGTTTGTATGAGAAAAACATAATTAAAGCAAATCTACATCAGCATAGTTATTTTAGAACATAGAAGGATATTTAGAACATATCTGTAGAAGGAATTATATACTCAATGTTAGTTACAGCGGCGGTAGTTATACAGAAGCGATAGATCAAAACAAATCATTGAAAACGGATTAAAGCATCAGCACTAGATGCTGACCTTTGTATGAAGGTGTTTGAGAAAGCTGGAAGAGAGGCTAAGAGGGATACAGAGATGGAGAAGATAAAGAACGAAGTGAAGCCCTTTAAAGCCCTGTAGGAGTTATCTCTATAGTTGTCAGTGGCAGGCGCAGAAGAAAGGGATTTTCCAAGTTGCCACTTAAAAGAAACAAAGTAAGGAGTTAACGCGATGCTCACGTGTTTATATTCTGTGGCTGCCCAGCCTCCATTAGCAGACGTAACGAAATGTCAGTCAGAGGTTAACGAGAGCTTTCACAAGTTGCTGGGAACAGTAACACGCTCATGGAAATAAACTCCTTTTAGAACAATGAACTCTATTTTACTCAGCACGATGATTACAAAACATATTAAACTGGATAAATAAAAATATGACTTCGTTCTTACATTGTTTACAATAGATTTTTCATGGTGAGTATGTTTACACCCACTTTTACTTCTTCTTCCCCCTTTATTTCTGCACCGTAGTGGTACATCAAGTAATTTCTCTTCAGGAATTGTAAGCATTGAATACTATAGGTGAAATTATCTCAGCGAATTGGTGGAACATGACATCATAAGTCCTTAATAAAAGTCACCTCTTAATTTTGAACCCTTGATTTCACATGGTCGTTCTATAGATATTATTTATAATAGTGTTGTGATGAAATTTTACAGCTATAGTGTCATTTAAATACGAAAAAAAACATATGTGATAGGTGAGCATTATAGCCTTAGTGCATTTCTTTTAACTTGGGGTAAATTATTAAACAGGTGTACTTTCAGGTCCATCATTATGGTGGTGCCGCACATATGGCGCGGATGATTGCGCATTATAAATGAAATCTTGGCGTTGAGCAGCGTTGCATGTTCACTATCCTTAGGTGGGGGTGACGCGTGTTAACACCGAACCCATAGTGATGATAGTGGCTACGCAGAAGAACGTTCCGCGCCTGTGTCCTGTCTACCTGCAACCTGTGTACACCTGCAGTACTATCACCTCATTCCTTCCTCCATTAGGACCTTGAAGTCTCTCTTCCAAAGAGGAGGGTAAACCATTAAAAAAAATTATATATGTGTATGTTTCTTCCCCTTTCTCTTTCTCTCTCTCTCTCAACTAATCTGAAGGAACTATAATCCCAATGTGATATTTATTTTGTTATACATTTTAATATTTTTTCTAACGAGATTGCCAGAAGTAAAAGCAACAAAATGGAAAATCCAAACTAAAACAATATCATTTGAATTTGTTTGAATGGAATGGAAACTTCATCTTTGTAAGCAGATGCCAGATACGGTAAAAGTTTCTAAAATAATTTTGTAAACAGCGAAAGAAGACAAGCAGTAGAAGCAATTATAAATAATATGCAACTAAGAAAATTTTAAGTTTCAAAACACTTAAAATTATAATATCTTCTCTCTTGCTACAATTTAAGAAGTCCTAAAACATTTTATTTATGTTAATTTGGCTGCTAACATTTTTTTGAAGTGAAATGACTCACCTTCTGAGTCATGTAGGTCTGAAATGAAAATGCACGTGAACTGCGAAAGAATCATTTGATGTGTGATTTGATTTCATCTGTGTCGTTTAATTCAGAACTAAGTATAAACGTAGTCACTGGAATGTACCTCGAAGCATCATATCCTTGTTGCATACTCCTATTTGATTACAGCACGAAGATGTAACTGGAATTTAACGCGTTGTTACGAACATGGGAGCGCAACAGAATTCAGTAATTTGCCTGCTGTTAAACGTTGTTGCACAACTAAGAGAAGTTAGATTTGCGATAGAATTGACGGGTCTCTTGGCAAGCATTAGACTCGACTCACGTGCTAATTGGTTATTAGTAAAGCAGTCGAGGAACATCTGTGTTAGGCTTCATCGGGTTTCCGTCAATACAAAGCTGATGTGAGATAACGTCAAAACGCTCTTTCTTCCTCTTTCCTCTGTCATCTTGAACATCCCTCTCTAGCTCTTCTTTCGCCTTCGTTTTTAAACACTTTTAAGTGACTTTCAAATAGAGTGGAAGTCATTGGAAGCTATTAAATTCAGCAGCAACGCTTAAGCAGCAAGCTTAGCTTTGAATCTGTGTAGAACAAACACTTCCTCTTGATGTGGACTAAAATATAGCTCAAACGAATGAGATGCAGTTTATCCAGCAAAGATGAACTTTAGTTGTAGTAATAGAGTGCTTGGACAACAAAATGAGGACAAATTTAAAATTTTGAAAAGTCTGTTGTAAGATGTTTTCTTTTTCATCTCCTGTTTATTTTTTTTTTTTCATATTGCGGAAATACACATGATATTTTCTATTTAGATAAACAAACTTAGATGTGGTGCAATATATTTAGTAGATAATTCCACAACAAATCCTCTGCAGCCTATTTTTACCTTAACTAAAAGGTTATCATTTCTAACGCTACAATCATGTTCGTTTATCCATATGAATCAATTGTGCCAGAGAGATGCTCTTGATAGCTGTGTCATCAGTTTCAGGAACTTGCCGACAGATAACCTAGTTGGCTATGATTTTTCTTGTTGCTTTTGAAATGTGTTGGAATACAGCTTTTTGATCGCGAAACTGCGACTGTTGTTTAGTACTAGGGCTGTTCAATAAAGAATGATCATAACTTTTTACGGTCATAATTTTTCGCACTAAAATGCAATCTTATTATATTCTGTTAGCTTAATATGAAACAAACACGATGTAGTAGTTTCATTGTTGGTACTCCTGGTTCCCGCCTGTGAGAACCAGGTAAGTTCAGACATGTTCAGTATTGCCTACCTATCAGAATGTTGTACCTGCACACACATCAGTAACTGGAGAATACTACAGGGATGTCCTGAAAACATTGCAAGTCCATATCAGGCGCAAAAGATCACATTTCCATGAAGCAGGCTGGATGCTGCACCACGATAATGCGCGGCTGCATATTGCCAAAGTTGTTGCTGAATATCTTGCAAAAGTAAACGGAATTGCATCCAGCACCCTCCCTATAGTCCGAATTTAGCCCCACGTACCATTTTTCTATTCCCTAACTTGAAGAAACACCTTCGTGGGAGGCATTATCCATCATCAGAAGCAGTGGTGAAGACTGTGGTGGCGATTTTGATGGATCTCTCAAAAAATTGTTTCCATCATGTCTTTGAAGATTAGCAGAAATGTTGGGGCAAGTGCATCGTATTCTGGGGAGACTATTTTGAGAAGGACCATCAAAATTATGAGGATGAGTAAAGGTACGTTGTCAAAAAAAAATTGTGATCATTCTTTATTGAACAGCCCTCGTAGATAAGATACTGGACCTAAGGCTGGTGTGTAATTATGCTTCTCGGTTTCAGTGTACGGCGGTGCCGGACAGATGGCACCGATGGTTGCTTAAAGAAAGGAGTACCCCTCACTGTACACTAGGAGGCTGCTTGGTCGGGGAATCATAATATTCCCTCTCTGGGTAGCTCCTGCAAGGGAGGGTCCTCAATCCTGTATTTGTTAGACTTCCGCACATCTCAGTGGCCTGTTTGCGTACGTCCAGAGATTCCCGTGGTTCCTCTACTTCTTCCTTACTGCTATAGACACAGTAAATACCCATATGTCGCAATGTGCGAGGTGTCGTCCTCAGTGGCATAAGATATACCTCTAATTCGTTGTTCTTATATTGGCAACATATGGTGCAATACTTAATATATAAAAGTACCTTGTTTTTAAAATAGTCCCTTAATCAATAAATGGTCTGAAAAAATCCCTAGTTGGGTTAACATCGTTCAGGCACGTTTTTATAGTCAACATAATGGCAAAATCTATTTATTCGCATTGAGAAGCCATGTACTTGACATCGTTTTTGTGAATGAGGTACACTGCCCAATAGCAGCAGATAAATGTTATTTTATTTCCCAGATAAATCTTAATATATCTCTGCTTTGAAAACCAATGGGTTAGTTTTTGTAAGGTTACATACTCTTTATTCTTTTTAGGTTAATAAAATGTAGTTCGAAATCAACAACAAAGTATTTTCGACACCTTCCGCCTTTTCCTTAATTGAAATGCCAAAGATACAACTAGTATATCGGCGTATAGTCGCGCTGCTCGAACCGTTATCATGGATTTATCTTTGTTACTAGAAACCTCTCAGATAAGGCACTGATTATTCTTGTAAGAGTGAGTGGGGACGTGCTGCGCTGTCCGACCGTGTGATAAGCACCAATGAACGCATCACTTCAGCCAATGGAGTTCACAGGAATAACAAATGACATATAGATGTTTACTCCAAGTGGAATAATCAGCGCGTTATCTGAGACGCATCTATTACCAAAGATAAATCCATTGTAACGATTCGAGCAGCACGACAATACAAGAACTACATGCCCTACTTTGTGTTTGGCATAGTTCTCTATGAATCACACAAAACTTCATTTTGCACGTAAAATTTTGGTTTAAAAAAAATCAAAAAGAAACCGCCAGAACTTAGAGACAACTCATTACAGGCTCTTACAATCAGATTTTAAAATATCCTAAGGTGCTATCTGCTAGCTTTTTTTTTTTTAATGTATTTGTAAGTCGTTGCTCATACTCTTAAAATACTACATTTAGTTTTAATTGGAATTATCGAAGCTTATAATAATTTTATACCTCAAGTATTTCTTTCTGTAACACCTTAAAACACAATGATACCATTTATATTCCCTACTTTTAAGCAGGTAGAGAAAATATTGCAGTCCAAAACCCTGATTTCAAAATTGTATCGAATATAAAGGTTTCGAGGGCATTGAATAAAAAAGAAACTTTTTAAAAAGAAGATCCGTCTGATATGATGTGTTCGCGTGAGTAAACAACCTAATTAAAAAGTGAAATATACCACAACTAACAAACTTGGTATATAACTTTAGAATCTTCCAAGAACGTGAAGCAAAGATATTAAAAAATAACTCCAAACTATCGCTTATATGTACCACCATATATAGTACACCAAATTGTCCCTTAGGTGGAAAAGAAGGGCTTTTTTCCTTTCAATAACGTCTGAAATAGTCAATAACACATACCGTAAGTATAAGACAGTTTTAAGACAAAATGTGTATCTTAAGTTTTATGCAGAAGATCTCTAGTTCTCTTTATTCTGAGTGCAGCTTGTATACCTGCAGTTAACCGGTAAGTTCTAAAATAGTGGCAAACAGTTGCTAAACTAAAGCAGATTTGATTAAAACGAACAATATAGCCCAGTTGTTATATCTAAACTTTTCCATTTGTGAGATAGTCCTGTTATTGGTTCGAGTTCTGTTGTGCTAAAGTCGCCATTTGTTTCTCGTAGGCAGTCAAAGAATATGAATCTTCAAAATCAGCCAATCCACTTCTTAAGGTTCTTTTTTTCTTCTTTTTCTTTTTTTGTAATTTATATCGTCCAACGTTAAGTCATATCGGACGATAAATGAAATTGGTGAAATGATGCTCAAATGAGTTCGGGGTCCATGGAGCTTAGAGCTACCTGACATTCGTCTTTAAAGATAAGGGAAACCCCGGAAAAAACCTTATCGAGGTAACTCACCCTGGCCCAGATTCGAACTCGGGACCTCTTGAACGTGAGGCAGACAAGCTAACATCTACGCTACCGAGGCGGGCAATTCTTAAGGTTGCTTAACGCTTCAACCTCCAGATTTTGAAAGCACTCATCCCACCTTTTGAGAACAGTTTGTAGAAGAGTAGGTAGGGAAAAACTTATAATTATAACATCAATTTTTCATTTATCGGATTATGTTTTATATCGAAATTGCCCCATAGTTATTAATTTTCTTGCATGTGATTAGTAAAGCAGGCATTTGCCCCTTCTCAGAGGTTTCAGTACTACTATTCAATTGTTCTAAGAAAGTTTTAATATGCTTTTTTTATGATACTTGGGTTTAATAGAATCCGAAGTTAATCTCTCTACAGTTATCAACGGTCTTATTTTCGCAACTGTTTACTCTTTGACTCCAGCTGAAATTCAAATAGTTTGTATCTGTTATCATACGTTTATACGAAGAATTTTATGTCAGCTTGAGTACTCAGTTATGTTAAGTCTTGCAAGAGCATACGTTCCAAAACTATGTTATAAAAATAACCAGTAATTTGTCAGAAACTATTTTGATTAAATGTGTATTTCGTAGAAAAGATATATTCCTGTCATTTACATAGTAAATCTATCTCCAATTGGCAAATCCATTGGACCTATACCTAGCATAAATTAATTTGCTGAAACTGAGGCTGGCTGAGTTCATTTTGCATAACTTGTAAATTTTCACCAGGGACAACAACTTGAGTGACAGCCCAATCTAGGGGTAGCTTCAAGCATATTACTTAACCACACTCTTTTTCTATGGCAGGTTACATTGGATTGGTCTGGATTACTCTACAGGAGGGGATTCGAAATGTAGTTCCCGTCATGGTCTATTGTACCCATACCCCAAGTGGGACATCCCCGGGAGGAAGGATAAGGCGAGAGGAGACAGAGGGTTGCTGTCCTAAGCAGTCAAGACAATGCAGAGGGCAGGGTCTCTAAACTGAGCAGTTGGAAACAGCTGGCATTCCACCTACTGTGGTCCTGAAACGGCTACGCAGGCCTGGAGAGCGGAGACCCTTATACCAGAGTAGGAAGTGTTTACCATGAGCATATCATCATGCCATGCAGTGCTGGGACTACCGTCGTCACTTCTACCCTGAAAGCGATCACCAGATGAGAGATGACGTGAAATGATAATAGAAATGAAATGGAGCGACGGAAATTCGGCGGATGTAATTAACCTACCCAGCATTCGTCTGGTCATCAGGGAAAACCCTCGAGGTAGTGTATCTGCCTCACGCTCAAGAGCTCCCGAGTTCGAATCTCGGTCAGAGTGAGTTACCTGGATAAGGTTTTTTCCGGGGTTTTTCCTTATCCTGAAAGACGAATGTTGGGCAACTGTAAGCTCTATGGACCCTGGGCTCATTTCAGCATCATTTCACCCATTCCATTCATCGTCCGATATGACTTAACGTTGGAGGACGTAAATTACAAAAAAAAAAAAAAAAAAAAATGTTTCAGGAAGGCCAGCCACGGAAATCGAACTCGGAGCTTGAATGCAGGAGCTAACCCCCCAAAATATGTGACAACTCGTGTGCTTTAACAAATCTACACTATTTCTGTAGTCTATCTCTTTCGGTTTACTGGTTACAAAAATGGCATTTTCATAGCCTGTTCGAAAATTCAATATATACATTTCATTTTTGTAAAATGTGTC
>CM060951.1:85964348-86151848 GCA_030765055.1 Mantis religiosa
ACATTAAGTGTTTGATATTGTAGCAAATAGGCTTTTATTAGATTTATTGATGTTGCATATAAGGGAAGGGTTACTGCCACATGGTGGGTTCATACGTAACGCGCCTTGCTGGCGCCAATAACTGATGTCATGGCTTAGGTAGCATGGGAATTGTATAATACAAATGTTATGGGGAAATCACCTTCTACGCCGTTAGCGGCGCCAGCAAAATTCATATTATTCCAGAAGCTTCGATTGGTAAGTTGCGTGGAGGGTGGTTGGGAAGCTTTAGCTTGACCAAGACAGTAGCTTGGGGATGCGAGTAGTAGCTGGCTTGAAGACACCTAGTGAAGAACTGTTTTGTGCCATCTCCAAGGACTGAGGCTGGGGCACTACCAGCCGCATGTAAAGGTACTCTGTTATTGTTTCATAAATAAATTACTGATTATGATTTAGGCAGTTCTGTATGCGTAAAGGTAGTTAGCCCCGCTTTTCACAATTTCTAACGTCCCGGAATCCTCTTAGTAAAACCATGCATGCTTAGCGAGTATACGTCCCTTAATGTCGGCTCTGGTGCGTGTAGGTTTTTCTAGTAATTTAGAATGCTTAATTGAAGCAATTTACGAGGGCCATGAGAACATTCAGCGCGTTTCCGAGTTGAATTTGGCTCTCCGACCGAGGTTCTTGAGATGTAGTGTGACTGCTGTTTTGGCGAAAGATTAGAGATGTCTTTGTTCACATTCCCAGCAAGTGAAGTAGATGAAGGAATAGCCTACACCAAGCATATTTCATTACGCCACTATATCACGAAGAAAATAAAGCGGCAAGAAAATTGAACTACTTCACGTTAGTGAACTTCAAGTATGAAATAAGTGAAATCACAGTGAACATTGAACAAGTCAGAAGAGTCCTGTTACAGTGAGTGAGTGAGTGAGTGAGTGAGCGAGCGAGCGAGTGAGTGAGTGAGTGAGTGAGTGAGTGAGTGAGTGAGTGAGTGAGTGAGTGAGTGAGTGAGTGAGTGAGTGAGTGAGTGAGTGAGTGAGTGAGTGAGTGAGTGAGTGAGTGAGTGAGTGAGTGAGTGAGTGAGTGAGTGAGTGAGTGGTGTCTTAGGGTTCTCGACAGCGAGGTCATTTGGGCCCGTCATGTGAAAGTGAAAATTGGACAAGGTTTCAGAATTTTACAAATTATTCGCATAGACCATTTACTCTATGTTAATTATACAAAAGAAAAGAGGTCTAAATAATCCAAATGTTGCCATAGACAAGATGCTGAACTGGAAGCACTGATATAAATGTTAATATTCATGAGAAGGAACTGAGATACACCCATCATAACGTCTTAGTGTACTGTTTCAACTAACAATTTCAACTAACAATAGAACTTATTTAACGTAATAATTTCTGTGTTAAATAACGTAGATATTTTGACCTTGTCTGCAGTTTACCCCAGTTAAAATATTTAGGTTCTTTATGAAAATATAAGACTTTTTTTTTTTTCAGTTTTATGCATTACAATACCTCGGAAGTGTATTATTTTATTCAAAAATGTTGGTCCCATTTTAAGTGTGATATTTTCACAAGTTAATTATTATTTTTATTAATTTGAAAAGCATTTCCTTCTGCTGCTGCAAAAAGATTAAATATCCATCTATATGCATTAGAGGTGACCTCGGTATGCGAGCGTCGTTGAACTCCGGAGGCAGGTTGCTACCGTCCTGTATTTCACATCGCAATATCCCCTACAGACCAGTCCATCACAAAAAGTGCCTCTCCTCTGACTAATGGTAAAGAAAGAAAAAGAACACAAATGGCTCTCTATTTAAATTATTTTTCACTCCGAAGCCGTGATGGAGTTGACGCCGAGATTGATCTGTCATCAAACATGAATAATGCGACACTAATTGTTGTCTATGAGGGTTTTTGTAAAGGCTGCTATCTGCACGTAATCACAGCCTTTGATCGTGTTTATAAGTCTAATGGAAAGGCCGTGATGATGCTTTCTGAGCCTTGGGCATCAAGCGACTCCCTTCATTTCAGGCTGGTTTCCGTCCTCTCTCACCTGCCTCACTGAAGTCCAGAATACGTGAAGAACAGTCGCAATAATCTGTAGGTACATTAAGTGATTATGGAACATAACGAATAGCGATAAAGCCACTGCACTTGGTGTTATAGAGAGAAAATTCAATGTTTAGTCTATGGTCTAATTTTATTTTGAAATTAATATTTGTATTCACGAAAAACTTATATGATCCATAATATAATCCTCGTCCAATATGAAAATAAATACAAATAAAGAATATTGAAGTCGTAGTTTTAATTTTTATTACTTTACCTTCTCTTCGTATTCTTTATTTAATGCTATTCGTAATGTTATAATCCTTTTACACTGCTAAGTGAGGAATTAAAAAAAAATCCAAAATTTCATATTGTTGAATTATTGAAAGAATGAACCAATCTCTGTGACTTCTTCGAAAGCACTAATCGAAACCTAAGCTATAGTTAGGTGGCAACATCACGCTCTCTATGACCTAAATGGATCTATTGCTGCTATTATCCTTCAGTATCAAGGGATGAAGTGAAGGAATTACAGGTGGCTTTAAGCTTCAGAGAGGTGCAGAAATCTAACAGTTTCTGGCTCGAACACGCGTCCTACTGCGAGAGCTGCCTAGAGAGTACAATGAACGACACTTCGAAGAAGCAGTGCTTTTTCTTCATCTGGCTGGTATCAGCACGAAATCTAGAAGCGCACAGAAGACCATAAAGAAACGGAATTAAATGGAAATTGTGAATTAAAATAGTAGTGCATGAGTGTCCATACCAGCATTTGCCTACCGACCAGCGAAAAGCATGAAAATATCAAGATCAGAGTAGGGTGTATTCCGCGATTTCGTAAATGCGAGCCTGAAACTTAATGCAAAGCCATCTCGCTCGATAATTAAAAATATCGCTTGAAAGTGCTGATAATTGTATTCAGTTTAAACGAAACTATTCCTAACATATGGAAATTCTATGTTATGGAAATTCTATGTTTCTTAAGCGATTTATTTTTACAGATTTTGTAGTATATTATGAAATAAATGTCCAAACTTTCAGATTAATTCCTTAGAACATAAATGGAATTTTAATTATCTGCACAAAAATCTCTTGCACTTGCAAATTTGGAACCAAATTTATGTCCTTTACTAAATTTAACCATGTGGCCGAAGTGTCACATGATTTGCTAATAGAACATCAGATTACATTTTGAAAGTAATTAAAAGATCTCAGTTTTATGTTTTTTAATGTTTTAATCGATAAAAATTATTTCTGAAACATCAGGTTTAATTGTATAACATATGGCAATTAATCGGCTCGCGTTACGCCGGAAATCATAGCGCACTATAACATATAGCCCTTAAACATGTGCGATTGGCCGCTAGTTTTGAAGCATATATTAACGAAACATAGTTCCAAACAGTTAATTAAATAAAACAGCAAACAATGTTAGTAATAGTAATACTAAAGAATGCTGCAGTTCCATTTTGTCGTCCACCTGACTTCTGCAGGCACACTACAACGATGACAAGTTTATACACCAATAATTAGAACAAGGGGCTAACCAAAAGAAATAAATGTTTTATTTAGATCATGTTGGGCTGTAAACCTGAATGCCAACTTTATCATCATCTGATGTATTCTTGGTTATAATCTTTGTTTCACATAAATTTGCCCCTGGAAAATAAATGTCAAATTTATATTTTCATAACTGTATGAATTAAACATATTACGCAACAGAGTTAATTTATCTAGAATGCATGTTAATTCTTAAAATAAATAAAGGGGAGGAACCTTTGCTTTAAACCTGCCTGTCGGGATGACTAACGATAGTATATGCATTATCGCATTGGTGACATATTTATTTATATGACCTTTATCACTGACCTTGCTTTGAACTCAATTTGTCGTACACTGCACCGCCTACGGCACCGAAATCTTTAGCCAATTAGGGTAAAGGGGAATGCAGTAAAACGCGGAGGGATACATCTCAGTGGGGCATTGTTATTTGAAACAACCTTAGTCTTAAATGTATTCGCAAACATTAGTGTACCATAGAGCAATTAGAATACCGTTTATAATGTAAAACGTGCACTAAAAAGAAATAAAGCAGATAAGTTACTTTTAAGGGTGATTAAGACCTCAAAAGTGCACTTCTATGTTAGCTAGCTCTTACCTAAAGCATGAAAATGTGTCGCTGCACGGATGCTATATTTTTTCGGAATTTTCGACAATATTCGCAGATAAGTGTATACCATGATTCCTCAAAGGTGTTTACATCATAAATTTTGCTCTGAATGGTATAATGGAGATAATAAAAGTGATATACCTACATGACCATGTAAGAAGCTGCTCAATCTACTAAGTTTTGTGATCAAATAAAGTTGAAGGTAATATTTTACTTACAAAAAGGAGAAAATCCATCCCAGTCGGTATCGTTTAAAACGAGCACCACAGCTTGTTTTTCGAACATCCGCTGTGGGGCATATGGAGATTCAAAGTTTGCCTGCGCCATTCATTGCTTATGAATATCAATATTACAAACTTCAGAGTTGGCCAAGTACAACTACCTAGCGACAAGTGAATGGAGTACACTTAACATGAGTTAAGTAATTAAAGACAACTCCCCAATTTATTTCAAAATTATATAAGATATAAGCTAGAGTAGGCCAAGACATAAATATATACATCTGTTTTATGTGCTTCAAAACACGCAATTTATATGAAGGTTTTGAATAAAGTGTTTTGAATACAAATCTAAAGGATATCATGAACACTTTTGTATCTAGAAGTCTATGAAGGTACATGTAATGTTAACGTACGAAGTATGATAAGGAGAAACTAAATAGCTCTCCGTTCTGTCTAATTAAAGTTCGACCTACAACTAAAACCGTTAGAATAATTCCTGAAGCTTTATGTTTATCGGAATACTTCGTGTGAGATGTTACTTCTGAGGAGATTTGAAGATTGCAGGGTGTAAGGAAGTTTTGGACATAATATTTAGAAGTGGTTTGTAAACCTTTCTTAGAGAACCAGTCTAAAAACTTTACCGCTTTTGATGAGTGGAGACTGGAGAGATAAAAAAAGCAGTTGAAGGTAGATGGAAGATGGCATTTATCGCTGTGCACTTGGTCCATAAGGCGTGGGGAGACAGGAAGTATGGTATTTGTGTATCCCCCTCCCTTTTAGATGTAGTGACGGGTCGAGTTTTAACTTGCCACAGCCGCTTAATGTCTTTCTGGCAGAGTGTTGTATTTAATTTATACTAATGGCATAATTAATGTTTTGTTACCTGGTAACGTCACAACCCATACCAAAACAAGAATACCTAGGTGCTTCCTCTACGAGATGGAATTCCAATCAGCCAATGAATAATGATGCAAACCTTGGGGCTACGGCTTTAAACGTTCTTTGTTGTGACCATTATTTAATTAAGCTGAAATTAACTACATAGGTTAATTACAAACCAGTAATTGAAAACGAGTCGCTTGAAAGAAAGCTCTTTTTCATAAGCCTAAAGGTTCTAATAACTTCGTTATTCACATGGTACATGGCTTTGGAGTTTTCCTTGCCTTTATCGTCTGTTAACTGCTAAAATATTTAAACATTTGTGAAATATGACACAGAAAATATATGAAGTCACTGAAGTTTTATAAAGTCATATATATAGGTAAGCATCAATTTGGAAAAAAGAATCTTAGGAGAACAAGTTTTCGTGATTCGCCCATTCTGCACTCAGACACAGCGTTAAAAGCAAGTTAGCTTGCTAAAAGAAACGCAAAGTTAATTAATACTTGATGAAAAATTAATACCCTTGGTTAACGTGAGATTTATGGATATATTGCCAGTGATTGGTTGGAAAGTAGGTTATATTTCTATCTCATATAGTTACTTGTCTCGTTAGGTCAGAATGTCCATCACTGTCGGCATAATAAAGTAAGTGTAATGTTAATTAATTGTTTTTTCACACTGGCCGTGTATAGGCTAAATTGTGGAAACAGAGTCAGACTGAAAAATTCAATGCCATAGCCGGGATTTGAACCACAGATCTTCTTGTTTCCGTCCAGCCGCTCTACCATTGAGCTACTATGGCGAACGTGCCGATATGACATTAAATTCTCCAACTGACTCGTAACGCGTAATGCTATTTGTTAATCAAGCATTAAGATGCAAGAAGAATGTGTTCTGACGTCCTTGACTTCAATATGCTACTACTAACATAATGCACTAACAAATCATTTACGTTTTAAATTTTGATGACTGGAGTACACGCAACTTATTTTTAAGTGAAAATAATCTATATTTGGCACCTGAAATCTTAGCTGCACAAATTGGTATACAAAACTTACTCTGGAATTGCTTTGGAAACACAAATACAACTTGCACAGATCGTTTTAAATGGAATGCAGAATCTGAAATTAATTTTAACTTTTGAGAAAAGAAAGCAAAATGATGAATGACATCTAACGCCCTGCAATTTAGATATTCTTCTGATACAATATTTGACAGAAATCAGAGATATCGAGAGACATGAAGGATAAACTGCATTTCGCTTTTGGCTCTTTAATTAATGAAAAGAAATCTTTGTTTACAGTACGTTTAATACACCAACTGTTGGTTTAAAGGTATTTGTTTTATGTCTTCAAAGGACCGTAAAGTATCCTTGTGTCAGATTCAGCTTCTATTATCTTAATTATGAAAGTGGAGTACCTTCAGCACAGTAACTAAGATGTAATCTCTGACAACCCACTTTTTTTTTAATCTGGAGCCTTGTTGCACCAGAAGATGGCATTGCCGCCTATTTAATCACAATATACAAAATCATAGGAAGTTAATAACGTTTTATAACTCCTCAAACAGTAAGTCATATAGAACAGTGAATAAAATGAATGAAATAATGTTCAAATGAACCCAGTTTCTGTAGAGCTCAGAGTTACCTGACATTTATCTCTCAAAAGGGTAAAAACCTGAGAAAATACTTTATACAAGTAACACACCCTGGCCGTGATTCGAAATCGGGACCCTTGAATAGGAGGCAGGAGGCGAGCAAATTTGTAGCAATTAGAGATAACATGTGGATAATATAAAAATGGCAATTCTTGAAATCCTGCTGAAAGTAAACACCGAGTAGCTATTAAGATGTAAGAGACGAAGCTGCACAATGTGTTCACGAAACATCAAAGCGCGGAATGACTCTAGGTGTATAGTTTTTGTTAGAACCATTCACCCATTCCTTTTTTGTGAGTTAGTGAGTGAGTTTCCAGTGTACCTACGTAAATTCCTAGTAATCCAGTGCGTTCTCTGAGTAAGGTTGTAAGACAGTGAGTGCTGTCAGTGCGGGAGATTAGAGCGTCTTGTGCTCGACTCCTCAATGGAAAGAGGAGACATTTCTGCGCGTATTACATTAGCCGCTGCTTCCTTAAGTTAACTAATAAGGAAAACTGAACTAGATCACATTAATGAGAAATCCACTTAACTAGAACCCGGATTTTTAAGCGAAATCTTATAAATGCTTTAGGTAAATGCTTTTTTTGGTGAAATAGACGATTTACTTACCTATTTTATGCTATTTAATTAAACACATATGCGCAGAGGATCCACCCAAAAGTCCACAGACTCTGGCCTCCTTCTACCCGGGAGCAATGGAAAACTCCGGGGCTCTTTCCATAGGGCAATACCTGGTTTCCTAAAAAGCCCCCCGCCCACCCTATCGACAATGTCAAGAGGGGATGGAAGTGAATACGCCACTTACGCACGTCAACCCCGCAGAGAAGACCACCGAAAAACCTCGGTGGCACTGCCTGCTTTTTTTTTTTTTTTTTTTTTTTTAATTTTCGTCCTCCAACGTTAAGTCATATCGGACGATGAATGAAATGGGTGAAATGATGCTCAAATGAGCCCGGGGTCCATGGAGCTTAGAGTTACCTGCCATTCATCTTTCAGGATAAGGAAAACCCCCGGAAAAACTTTATCCAGGTAACTCACCTTGACCGAGATTCAACTCGCTACTTCTTGAACGTGAGACAGATACGCTACCATCTACGCTACCGAGGCGGGCATGTGGGTCCGCCTGGTGATCTAGCACATCTTTTACTAGCTCTGCATGGTAGTACCCGGGTCTTATAAGGCAACCCTCTACCCCCTCCGGACGGCCGTAGCCTGGCCAGAGGTACCCGATTTCCCGCGCGTGTCGGGAACACCCTGGCCCCTCGAGTCCAACCTAATCCGAACAACTCCCCGACGGGAGGAGCTCGGCAGTTCGGCCGAGGTTCCTCTGGTAACGTCAGAGGTACCACTAGTGCTAAGGGTCCGCAGCGCTCGCACCACAGCAGCTCAAGGGGACGGATCCCCTCCCATACCGGATGATATGAAACACAGTTGGCGAAAAGAGCGCTCGCGAGTCGTTATTACGCTGTGACTGCCTTTTATTGTGAAGCTGTATGGTTCTTCCTCTCGATGATGCTGCTGCGCCAAGTTGTAGCGGTAATGTTTCTCACTTTACAGGGCATGCTAGGTGTATGTTCAAAGAAAGGATGACACCGCTTCCGAATAAACATTATTCACTTTAAACGTAAAGTTGCCAGCAAATAGAAACTAATATGTAGGTATATAAATATCCGGAGTTAACGTATTTGAATTCCATACTCGCGGTTCTAACCTCGAGGCAGGAATGACGCTACGTCTTGTTCCTCCGGTGATCCGATCAAAAGTGTGCAAGATTGTGCCCAGAATGTCCCCTCAGCCTCAATATGCTTCCAATCACCTCCGCTTTTTTTTAATGATCTAACTCCGCCACTACTAGCTTCTAATACGATATTGCCACTTCATTTCTAAACTTCTGAAATTTTCTTCTATTCATCTCCGAATACGCATATAAATATTTACTAAATACTCTCACATATTCCAAGAATTCCAAGCTAGTCTGCCATACCTAATCTGGCAACTTTGGATTCTTTCACTCCTCTCGTCTCCTAACCGACAAAACTATTTCTACGAATTTGCCTGAAAACTAGCCCTCGCTAATTAACGTACTTTAATGTCATCTTACCCTGAGCCAAACTACCAATAACTACCCATAATGTAGAGCCCAACAAACATCCCCTTTAAAATTTAACACAAATGCACAGTTATTTATATTTAATTTTATTATAAGTATTCATTTATTCAACTGAACCATAATTACTGTCTCACACGCTACTGAATGATAATGTATCACGTAAAAGAAAGAAGTCAGTTTCATTGCACTTGATTTAAGGTATCACTGGGTGCAGCTTACTAAATCCTATTTCAGTCAGATGGTTGATATTAGCAATACATTTCATACTGTATACCTGACATGTTCTATATGTTTTGCTGCATATATAGTTTAGGACTAAAAATAGAACGGTTCATGTACACTGCACTCTAATACTACGTTAGTAAATTAGTCATAATGGTCTTTTAATATCCGTGCCCAAAATGCATTGTACCTAAAATACAGTAATGTTCCTTGGTAGTTGAACTTAATTCCTAACTAGAGCTGCCATGTACCCAAAGCCAGAAGACGTTTACTCTGAGTATGCAGTGCTGCTCTGAGTGTAAACAATTCAGCTCGCGAGTAAGAATGTAAGTTTGATTGTCAAAAAGTAATGTAACGTTTACGAAATAAACGGCTATAATGTAATAATTATTATACTAAATCTGGTCACATTTTCACATTTTTATGACAAACTTTGTTGTTTTCTTTTGTCATGGCAGAATACGTAAATTGTAGTCATCATATGTCGCTACAATACTATTATGTAGTCTCTAATAATTAATTCTTTGTAACAGAGTTTAAAATTAATGACATATAATGCTTTCTATAGCAGTAACTGCAAGTTAAGGCATAATCAATATTAGAGGTGAATTTCACTTTTAACACTTGAATAGAACCAATGCAACAGTTCCAGTTCTCGAATAAGAATGCTTTTGATCAGACAATGATTATGACGATATGAGCAGGTCGTATAATTTAACATATTGCTTGTCCTTATCAATGAATTGTAATAAGTACAAAAATAGTAACAATGTATTAATGGATACTGCATCCGACGTTAAGCTTGCAGATTTCTAAAGAAGGGTTTATCTTTAAAATTACTTTTCGTTTAAGTAAGTATAAAGTTGTAGACTACTTAGTAAAAGAAATTGATTTGGATATATGAGTTAATTATCCGTAAATAAGAACTTGTTATTTTCATAATTGTTTCCTAATGCTCTCTAAGTTTCTGTAATAGTGAATTTTTGTATTCCTCTCCATATAATTGTAGCTATATTTAAAGGAAGCACCAATAGCGAAATAGCTATCTTGTATAGAGAAAGAAATGCTTCTTTTTAAATGCTAATTTATGATTAAATTCTTTTAATATTTTTTACTCTGTAAATAGTACAAAGGTCTTACTTACTTGCTGTATCACTTACAATAACTTGCATAGGAAACTGCTCAAAACTAGGCTAATACCTATTATTATCGTATTTAATAATTGCATGCATATCAAAACATTTTATCCTTTATTTTACGTTTTTGTTTGAGAATAGTTTGCCAACAACTATAGCCTCTATTCTTCATTTAACGACTATGTTTTTCCTTAGAAGCAACCGACTGCACTTAGAGCAAAGCTGAGTGGAAAACGGTTGGGAAGAGAGAGCGGGCTTTCAAAGGTTTTGCACGTGACGGAGACAGCGACTCTTGCAATACAAAGCTTGTTCGCCGGGATAAGCGAGCGGTCAGAGCAGCCGAAAAAAAAAACGTTCTGTTCATCATTGAGGTCAGACACTGAGAGACTATGCAATAAAGCTAGGACCATAGGATCTTTACCATTTATACCACAGCGTTTGAAAGAAAGAATCTAATGCAAAATCTGTCGAGTGAGTATAGGTAAGATATCTACGACCTTAAAATAAATTAAAATATTGGATTTAGTGAAATAAATCAAAGACACACTTTCAACCGCCACCTACTATATAAGTAGATAAAAATAATTCAAATTTCAACCTGCAGCAGAGGTCTAAAATAATATGTGTCCTCCTATACACCTTCATTAGCAGTTATTTTAATATTTGTATAAATAAAACTAGTAAAAAATGCCTTTATATTTATAGTTTTATATCTTAACTTTGCTAGGAAATATCCGGAAGACTTCGCACCGTGCTATCGCTGTTAGAAGCGATTACATATATCAACTGATCATGTGGTAAAAAATCGATAGTGAAATGTGATTTAAAGCATCGTTTTGCTTCACGAACGCTCCTATTAGCACTATGTGAATGTGAAGGAACCCCTGTCATGTCGAAGAACCTATCTTGATGTTCATCTTCAGCGTGTTATTAAGTCTCAGTGTCTTTATTGTGCGCTGCCATCTTCAGGAGTCTACTCTTTCTTTTGTTTTTGTTGGCAGCGGTAGTGGACCGACCGTCTGTTGTTTTCAGGGAAGCAGCACCTAGGTCTGACAACATGGGGCTTAGCACAGTGCCTAGCAAAGCCCTACCTCCCTCCCTCTCCTAACACTTTAATTCGCATCTCCTTTCGACGGCAAACTAATTGAGTGGAGGGGCTTTAAATCCTTTTTATAAGGCTGCGTGTATGTATGTAGGAACAGCAGCGATTAGGCTTGTTACAGGAAAGTGACAGCCTTATTAATTTGACGGAGTATGGTGAGAGGAAGAAGAGGGGGGAGGGGATTACACGATGTAGCTACACGCAGCGAAACGGGGGGAGGATTGCTTCTTTCCTGTAGCAGTAGAGAATCAAGACTGATACAGTGCGTTTCATTGCATCTTCTGCACCATCGGACGTCATATATAATTAAAGGAAGCTTAACTTCCCTAAAACTATTGTTCAATTTGTACAATTACTTTGATATTGCTTTTATAGCTCTTGCCACACAACATGAAATTCATCGAAGAAAATTAATAATTAATAGATTCACATAATAATCTACATTTACCAGAACTAATTACTTTACTTGCATGTGGTTCACATTAAGGGCTGGTGCTATAAACAAGATTTATAACCTCCTTAGGTGATAAAGCTATTAGGGATACTGAAGATCTCGGAGACCCAGAATTTTCCTAAATAGGCCTCAACACTTTCGGATGTATGTTCAATGGTTCTTAAGCAAATTCAGTCTTAGGAAGAAACGCTGTGCTAAGCTGAAGTTGACAGCTGTACCACAGGATTTAGTTGCATCATTGTAAAGTGGTTGTACTCGATCTGAAGGCTCTAAAGGGCTAGTGCCTTAAATTTCTGGTTCGACTTACCTAGCTTCAGACTACATTTATAGTACTAAACCACCCCATATATCTAGTATCTTAGTTCTTTGTGTCATGAACATTATTCCTTAATTACAGCCAATAAATGCTGCTTCTCGGCTGCATTTCGCCTAAAATAGGCAACACTTTGCCACTACTGTACAACATTAATATGCATAGAGGCGCTTCTGTTTACATCAGTGCATATGTCTTATCTGAGATTATGAAGTTTTAAGCAACTAATTTTACTGATAATGTTCGGACATTATTTAGCTTTATCACTGCTGGTTTTTAAATTATTGGGATCTAATTATTTCTTACCGTCCATTTTTCATTTTATGTTATGCTTACTTACTGTGTTATTATTATTTATATCAAAAATTATTTTTCTTTTGGCCTTAAACTTTTTTTAGAAATGAGGCATCAATAAATAAATGATGCTTCCTTTTTTCAATGTTTTCTCGTTTCTTGGAAAGTTGACGGATCGGTCCAACTACTATAATCATGCCTGCCTCCGATTTTACAATGATATTCTGTCATTTGATTCAGTTGTACTCAAATTTTGATTGAATCAAATTTATCAACTTAGTTTACACAAGTCCACTATGGCAAAGAGCAAAAGACATAAAGAACATTATCATTAAGGAGGGTAGCCCGCCTCGGTAGCGTGGTGGTAGCGTGTCAGCCCCACGTTCCAGTAGTCCCAAGTTCGAATCTCGGTCAGGGTGAGTTACCTGGATAAGTTTTATTCCCGGGGTTTTCCCTTATCCTTCAAGACGAATGTCGAGTAACTGTAAGCTCCATGGACCCTGGAATCATTTGAACATCATTTCACCCAATTCATTCACCGTCCGGTATGACAACGTTGGAGGACGTAAATTACAGAAAAGAGAGAGAGAGAGAGAGAGAGAGAGAGAGAGAGAGAGAGAGAGAGAGAGAGAGAGAGAGAGAGAGAGAGAGGTTGCAATGAAATCTGAATGTTTCTGTTTTTGCTGACAAATGTATAAATTTTCCTAATTAAAAGTGCGATATTCATGTTTTTCTTTAAAAGAACGAATATGGATGAATGGAGTTTTAGATTTGTTTTACTATGCTCCCTTTATTGGAATTCTTATTATTTATTATATGTGTAAGCCTAATTATTTCCTCTGTTTTCAAAGTTACAGGCGCTCGTTAGTCAATAAGGAAACAGAAAGTGACGCAGGTAATTATGCTTATTTGAGAAATTCATAAAAGTGGATCATGCTTCTGAAGTTTAATTCAGGTAATCTTTAAACTACATTTAGATAAAGATATTCGCTGTCCAAGACTATAAACGCTGCAAAGCTGAAAATGTACAAACTAATATAACGCAATATACTAAACGTAATGAACCACGTGAGTCTGGGTGGCTCAACTGGTTAGAAGCTCCCCAACTAATCCCGAGGTCACTGGTTGAAACCCTGCTCAGAACAACTCAATGTCAATATATTTATTGGCACGTAAAAGAACTCCTGCGGGACAACGTTTCGGCACATCGGCGGCGTTGGTATCTTGCCAATTGACACCATCGTTAACAAACAAAATAATGTATTTATTCGCAACAAATAAGTATATTTATAGTTTTCTTAAACTTTAATTCCATTTCATCAAAGAAAAATGGGAACCTACACCTGAAAGCTGAAATCTCTATGCATATAATTCCCTTAGTCCGCCGAAGTAAGAAATTTGTAGCTCGCTCCCTTCTTCATAAGAAAAATAAACACAAATATCAATATTTTTGTCTTCTTTTCCTCTCTTCAGTCATATGTGCCGGCAACTTCAGATAGCTGTGCGATTACTGATATTACGGTTAAGGTATGCTGCTTAAACTGTGAAGTATAGGAAGAGTCATGTCTAGATAAGCCATGCAATTAACATTACCCTTGACTCAAGGCTCAATTTCGAAGGCCAAAAATTAAAACTACTTGCAGCACTGAAATTTGCTTTAAACGTGCATATCTCAAAGTAACTACAATTTCCTTCTATAATCTTTGAAATGTGGATCAAAACAGGAGCTATTGTCTTCTAGCGCAGTGATACCACATAGTCGAAGGTCATTAATTCTTCTCGCTAAATGCGGTGAAGTTTTCAAGTACAAACAATTTCCCAGCCTAGTCGGGCAGCATATAAAAGTAAATATAATGATAGGTGCATATTATGAAGAGACTTCCGAATTCGAGGAACAGCAGTGTCGAAAGCAACCCCTCGAGCACGGATTAGGGAGGGCCCTGAAGGATAACCAGATGCTAGAGACGACATGCGCAAGCGCTAGTGGAGTCCTTAACATTTCCACATTGAACCACTGCCCAGACGAACCTGTTCCTGCTATTTCAACCTTAATCAGATGCTGATGAAGAAAATGATGGACAGGGAAGTTTTGGTAGAAGCGGAACCACCCCACTATTTTTACCTAGTGATCTGGGGAAACAACTATAGAACAGGTGGCAGCATCTAACCACTTGGAATCAGAAATAACCGTTTTATTAGGCGAGAAAGTCGTTGACAAGAAATTACATAAATTTAGCCTTGTTTGCGGTGCAATAAACAGAACCCTTTGAAGAAAAACTAGAAATGAAACACAAATTAAATTCTATAAGAGAATGGTGGTTCCTGTATTACTGTATTCAATGCTCTGTATATGCATTAAACAGAAAACAAAAAAAGAAAAATTTAATCAGCAGAAATGAGATTTTAAGATCAGTGGCTAGATAATCTGTGTTAATGACCCAAAAAAGTAGAAATAAGAGAGGAATGAATATGTTTAATTTAAAAGAAAGGATTAAACAGAGTAAAGAAAAGTGGAGACAACATATAAAGAGAATGCATAAGGACTGATTTCCTAGAAGAGTGAACGACTACTGTTACAACTGATGGGAACGGAACGGATCCTAGGGTCCAAACCGTGAATTGTGATGATGGTAACGACGACGACGACGACGACGACGACGACGACGACGATGATGATGCTGATAGGGGGGAACCACGGAATATCCACGATCGGAGTAAATAGTTGCTGTAACCTCACGTTTAGGATACCCGCACATTGCCACGGAACCGTTTCGCTCGGTTCGGGCAGTTTGCATACTTTGTTTCACATTTCCTCTATGCATTTTGCTTTCCGGGCTTCGCCTGCCTCTGTAGCGTAGGTGGTACCGTGTCTGTCTCACGTTCAAAACGTCCATAATTTAAATCTCGGTGAGAATGAATTACCTGGATAAGACTTTTTCCCGGTGCTTTTTCTTATCCCGAAAGGTAAATGCTTCCAATTCTAAGGTCTATGGACTCTGGATTCATTTGTGCAACATTTCACCCAATTTGTTTATACTTACGTTACAAGACTTTTTTTTAAAACCAGATGTAAAAGCAATGCATGCTTACGCTATTACAAGCTTGGCGTCATATTTCTCTTCATTCCATTCCTCAAAATATCTGTAATTTACCTCTTGTGCTGCTGTGCATTTAACTTTCTCTACCACCTATCTGGCCGACAGATTAGAACTGTATTCCACTTGATATTTGATAAAAAGTTTGTGTGTATGTTCATGAGTGGTGTAAGTGGCATGTGCAAATGATAGTAGCTCCACTGAAGTTGTAGCACTGTCTGCCCACCACAAGAAGTCAAGGCAGAAAAATGTGTAATGTAATCACTTTTACTGACCGCATGATGTTTACGCTCGCCTTCCGGCTATCATAAGGATGCTAGGTTTATGTAAACCTAGCAGTGTTGGAAAGGTAGAGTCAGACTCAAAAATTCAATGACATAGCCGGGATTTGAACCACGGATCTTCTGGTCTCCGTCCAGCCTCTCTAACCATTGAGCTATTATGGCCAACGTGCCGATATGACATCAAATTCTCCAACTGACTCGTATTTTTCCCGGGAAACCACTTAGGAGTTCTCATAAACGCATGAGACAACTACCTTAATGGCGACTTACAGCATGTAAGTACTTTAAAGCCCGAGCTTTATAGTTATCCTCTATTATGTCAATTAATGGAAATTAATTGTTCTTTCACACTGGTCGTGTGTAGGCTAAAGTATGGAAAGGTAGAGGCAGACTGAAAAATTCAATGCCATAGCTGGGATTTGAACCACGGATCTTCTGGATCTTCGCAGTGTTGTCACATAACGTCCCATGCATAATACCTATCATTGCAGCTACTGAAACGAGCATTAGATCTGGCAGCATGGGTGACTCATACGCGCTCTCATACACTCATTTCGAAGTAAACATATCCACCACCATAGCAGATAAACAACAACCCTTCCCCGTCTTCATGCACCATAGTAGTAGCCCTACGTTTTGGAAGTAGGTGCGCTGACCTCCGCCATCCCAATCCCATACTCCTCCGCGGTCTTGGCTGACCCTGGAGGACGCAGCGGCTGGGCGATAAGGCCAGGGAAGATGCCCTACGGATTATTATCTTCCGAGGGTACAACTTGAAAATGTTCAAAGAAAACTCCTTTTCCCAAACTCTTCTTACATGAAAAGATCTTCAATTTATTCTATAGGGTGTCCACAAAGTTTATCCAACATTACAACTTCCTATAGAATGAAAACTATTACAGCTAGAGATGTGTGGATTGTGGCAGATAAAAGACAGACTCTCAAAGTTTGTAACACACACTGTTAGCACCTTCCGCGTGTGCGCCGTTTGTTGCTCTCTTAACATCTAAGCGCTATTCAATTTCTTGACATACATTCTGCAGCTTCTCGTGGGTGATGCTCGTAACAGCATCAGTAATCCTTGTTCTCCAAGGTACATGTATTGCACATACCCGGGCCCTTTACATAGCCCAAGGAAAAAATTCTGGGCGAGTTATATCTGGGCATCGTGGTGGCCAGGGTGATGGACCATCGTGCCTAATCCATCTGTTAGGAAATGCAACTCTCTGAAGTTTGAACACCAGTTTGATGGCACACCATCCTACAATCACCAGGGCTACAGGACATTAAGTTGCGATACAACGTATAGCCGTGACATGTCCAGGTAAATGTTAGCTGTTGTTGAGTTCTCAATAAAACAGCTTGTGTACCTGAACTTTATAGGCATACAAATGAAATGGCTTGTGTAACACTTTATGCATTGTGGACCGTGGAATTCCGAGTTCGCAAGATGCACGACGAGTAGACTTGGAAAGGCTTCTTTAAGTGCATGTTGCTCTCCTGTTACGGATGGACATATCAGGACCATGGGTGGGAGGTTCCATTTCCAGTGTCCTTAAACTCTGTTTACCAACCAACGATAGATATATAATGGGTGGTGCCCGTTCATATTCCCTCCTAAACCTCCTCTGAACAGTAACAGGTGGCCGCCAGGTTTTATGGTACCATAAAACACATTGCACTTTCTCCTGCTTTGACAGCTGTGTTATATTATACCGGAAACAAACAAAACCAAATTAAAATACAAAATTAAAAGCTTGTCTTTCATCTGCTACAAAGCACACAGGTCTAGCTCTAATAGTTTTCATTCTATAGGAAGTTGTAATGTTGGAAAGACTTTATGGCCACCCTATATTGCTACAAAATCGACTCCAATGATTTCGTTCAAATCACCTATATTTAAAACACTTACAAGGAAAACAAACAAGTTCTGGAATTTTCGGTAAATTTTCTTTGAAGTTGTTTACTTTCGGTCACAGTGATGTATGGCTGTGAGAAGCATCAGCCATTTTAAAAATATCGGTTATTGTAGGCTATAATTTTTCACTATTTTGCTACTTTTAGTGTTGCCAT
Source organism: Mantis religiosa (assembly GCA_030765055.1). Taxonomy (NCBI): domain Eukaryota; kingdom Metazoa; phylum Arthropoda; class Insecta; order Mantodea; family Mantidae; genus Mantis; species Mantis religiosa. The sequence goes on from CM060951.1 coordinate 85,982,391, forward strand.
GTTTAGGAAAAATACTCTCCCTGTATCTGATGCCAAAGTGTAACGAAACTATATTGAAATACTTATCTCTATTAACATTTTTTTTTTTTTTTTTTTTGGTAATTTACGTCCTCCAACGTTGAGTCATATCGGACGATGAATGGAAGGGATGAAATGCTGCTTAAATGAGCCCAGAGTTCACAGAGCTTAGAGTTACCCGACATTCGTCTTTCAGGATAAAGGAAAACCCCTGAAAAAACTTATCCAGGTATCTCACCCTGACCGATTCGAACTCGGGACCTCTTGAACATGAGGTAGACAGGCTACCACACGCTACCGAGGCAGGCATATCTTTATAAATATAACATAAGTACAAAAATAAGGTTTCGAAAGGAAACTTAGCACAATCTAACAAATATTGACGGAAAATGTATGTACGGTAACATAGTCCTCTGTTTTAGGTTCATAAATCCCTAATTTTACTATAGGTATTACCGAAACCTTCTATATGGTAATTTACACAATATTTATATAATCCATGCCAATTTATACTTAGTATCAGCGGCGTAAATGTTTGGAAATTTCGGAAAAGAAAAGGCTAGTTACAGTTCTATCTTTGCATTTCAATAGCAGTAAAGAGCAATGGTTCTTCTACAGATGACATCACCCGTAGATAAACGACCTCAGCTGCCTCGACCAGAAAAAAAATGCTTGAACAGAGACGCCTACATTGGTGTCGTCATTCTTAAACGTACTTCTGCCTAAGATGAAAAGTTGTATTCCAACAGGTAAAATTCAGTTTTTTCCCCCTTTCTTGAACAGTTAAATGCTCACATTTATGCTTTGCTGTCTGCGCAAATAAGTCTCAGTATAACCTCTATTTTTATATAATTTTACTTTTTCCACTTTGAAGTATAATGAAACTGTTAACAATGCTTTAACGTTTCTTCAATAATATAGGCGGAAAGATGTAAAGAACCGGTTTTGCTTTCTCTAATGCATATCCTCGTAGGGGAAACATTGCATTTCACCCAAAATTTGATTATGAGATTTCAATGGACATGCATGTATTGGGAGCAACTCCACCTTAAAACAAAAAATACATTTTAAATAGGCAATTTTAGAAATAAGTCCGCGCATGTACGCGCGATGCCATGTGTGTGTGTGTGTGTGTGTGTGTGTGTGTGTGTGTGTGTGTGTGTGTGTGTGTGTATGTGTGTGTGTGTGTGTGTGTGTGTGTGTGTGTGTGTGTGTGATTGTAAAGAGAGATAACTACCAATTATGGTATTTAAGGTCAGCACCTTCCAAGAATATGGCACGAAGGTTTTCAAGGAAATCTCCATTCCAGACTGCCCTATAGGTGGAACACTTTTTGAAAGCTTTGATCTCTTCAATCAATTTTCTGGGAATGTCCTATTCATTCTGAATGACTTTTACAGAACTGGTAAACCGTAAGGGGTAGACAAAGTGTTACTACAGAAAATAAAATCTAGATATCCTTACAACAATCAATTTATGTTTCATTTATATGTACTATTTCAGAGACATTCCTTTTTAACTGTATGAATTTTCCAGTATTTATGCTTTTCTTTAATGGGAAGTTGTTGTTGTTTTTTTTTTTACATTTCTTTTTTTCATGGAATTTCCAAGCGACGACTAAGCGACCTCCTCTTAAAATATTTGATTAACGCTTAAGCTTGCTGTACTCCCTCATTCCTATTTTACCTACAAGATGGTATGTAATAAAACAATTTATGCAAATCTATACCTGGATTAATACCTGGGTTAACAAAAGATTGTTGCCCAATTTTTCGATTCTAATCTTTTTTCCAAAGCACTGGTTTACTATAGTATACTTAACTACGTGGATTCCATTTTTTTTTTTTTTTTACTCTATAATGGAATCCATGTAGTTAAGTATACTATAGTATATAATAATAAATTTAATAATATGTCCTTATCTTATTTAGTTAACGAAAATAATTGTGATACACATACATATTAAGACCTTTTTCTAATTCTTTCCCAATAGGTTATTAAATCTTCTATAAATAGAAATGTTAATTAATCCAATAATGTAATACAAATCTTCCTTTATAAGATATTATAATGAATAAAATATTTATATATTATTATATCCTTATTATATTCTCAATAGATTTTTGACCTAAAAAACTAATAATTTAAATAATCTTATAATTCAAAAATTAAACCCAATGACCTAAAAATTTCTTTAAATGTAAAAGCTACAAATAAGCGTTTATAACAAATAATAGTTTTCATAACAATAGAAACTGTCATGTGAGTACAACATATCAGATTAATTATGTATTTGATGCAAAAAGGAAATACGGTGTTAAAGCCAATACATAGGAACTAGGTCTTACAAGATATGAATGTTATCATTGCTTCTGCAAGTAAACGTGTTATTTTACCATTTCTACAAATGTCAATATGAGTAACATGAAGTAGACAAAAGAGAAGTCTGTTTCAGTTTAGTTTGCAATAAGAGTCAGTAGAGAACGATGTAAGGCTGTACACGTCAAATTATCTGTCTCAATATACCTTTTTATAAATGGTTTTAGAAATTTTACACATAAATCTCTTTTAAGAAATGAAAAGAACTGCACATTGTTTCTTTCCAAGAAAACTTTGTTTTCAAAATTCAATCACAAGCTGCAAACGACTTAAGTATAATTCGGAAATAATATGAAACCTTCAGAAGTTTAAAATTATCAAACTATTATCACATGACTCGCTTCTTTTATAACTCATTTTATTTTAATGAAAAATATTGTTTTAGTATCAAAGTTTACTCCTTACTCCTTCACTTGAGATCTGCAAAGAGATTCTGACCATATCGAGGTGTATGTAAGATTCTCCAAAATATCTTCAATATACCGGAAAATGCTAAACGAAGTGATTAATAACAGGTTATGAGGATGCTCGGGTTTAAATTTACAAAGAAATCCTCTAACATGACAGATATTTCTTTTGAACTAAATGGTAAGAGCTAATCTTTCGGGTCCTGTAAGCTTTAAGTCTCCTAAAATATTTTTTGGCTAAATTTGATATACTTACCAGTAACTTATTATCCATTTTTCACAGTTCTTTGTAGTTAAACTCAAGTGATCCTTTAAAGGATATTTTTTCTCATTTTTGACTTTGTTAAAAGAGCTATAAATGTTTTGATTGAAATACCGTATATTAAACATACCTACTTAAACAGCAAATGAAATGTTCGGGAAGAATTTTGCACAGTCTTACATACATAACTGAAAGTAAACCTTAAGCAATCGATGAAAACTCACTACCAAACACTGTAGGATTCCTTAAAACATATTATTTACTTTGATTAGCTCTTTTGTGGCTCAAGAAGTGCCAAAATATCCATATATGGTGAGAATTACTCAACAATTTTTTCACTGTTTTAAATCAGGTCGATACTTAGTTTTTCACATGGAAAGAGTATTGAATTTTAAGGATAAAGAACTACTGCCAGCTCTTATATGTAGTACATTTGATTATCTGTAACGAAACATTTAATTTAACTACTTCTGCAAAGGTTTATTTATTAAAATGAAGCAAGTAGAAAAGCGAAGTCTCGTAAGAATAGTTTATTTACCTTCCAGGAAACATCAAAGGTATATATATGAGAGTAATATATCAGATTCTTATAGTTATTATAAGACACTGTCACAAACACACGCAAGTGCGCTTGCAGATTTCTTTCTTATTTTTATAACTTTTTTACTAATTAGAAGACGCATAAATATGTATTTCCGGTGACTTCTCTGCATCGAATACAATGCTTCTTCTACCTTTCATAGTTGATTGTCAAGGAAGTAAAATGCTTCCCGTTATTTCCCAAATACAGAGAATGTACCAATGCAGGATGAAGCACGTAACCGGGCACTAACTCCTTTGTTGGATAAGTCTATCGAATTACCTACAAAAAGGAATGAAGCTATTTCAGTCGTTAGCAAGAGGTAAGACTATGGAACTAACAGGCTTATATCGATTCGCTTACAGGTTCGTGCCAGCATAATCTCCTTGTTTATCCTTGGGAATCAGCTCTGCGACATCTGGAGTAGGAGGACAGCGAACGGATTAAAGCCAGGACGTGCCGTAAGTATTCTCTTAGATGCTTTAAGATTGCAACTTTTGATGAAGTTTCCGTGGACGGAACAACCTACTTAGATTACAACCAAGGCATTAGCTATGTGAAGTTGAGCATTCGTGCTTAGACACGCTACATTTCTGTGCAGTAGCGGCTCGTGTATATAAATTATTGGTGTTCAAAAGTTTTTAGATTCCGATTGTTCTAAATACATGAACTTGCAAATGATGCATAATAATTATGATCGAGACAAGTCAATAATCTAATAATAATCTGCAATTGACTGAGTAGTTTGAATAAATATTAAAAAATCTATAGTGAAGGAATAGACCTGTATTTTATGCTACTGCCCAGTAATAATTGTAGAAAAGAAGATAACTAATCTACAAACATAAAGTATAGCTAAAAAAAGCTTTGAGAAATTGCAATCGTAAATACTAAATAACAAAACAAAAAAGTGGTGTGTAAAGAACGCTAATAAATGAGGAAATCTAGAACAGGATCTAGTATTTAGGTACTGGGATATAATTTAACTGACGTATCAGAAGGGACAGTGACAATAGACTCCATACATTTAATCTCATTTGAAGCAATTTAAGAACACTAAAACAAAGAAGGAAAAACTAAATAGTTTCATGGGAATAAGAGAAATGAAGATTCTAAGACCTGTTGCTTGTTGCTGTTTGCTGGATCATAAACACAGCCAGGAAATAAGGGTTGCATTGAGAAATCTTGAACTCGGAAAGAATGAATCATAGTAAGAAAGTCTGAAGATAGGTGCGTAAGCTTCCACGGCCTGTGTTATTGCTGGTATCCTTAGCTTCCGGAGAAGGCCGCTTCGTATGTTGGCTAGTTGCCGACGTTTCGCCCACCATTTTGTAGGCTTCTTCAGGGCTCGAGTGCCTGAAGAAGCCTACAAAATGGTGGGCGAAACGTCGGCAACTAGCCAACATACGAAGCGGCCTTCTCCGGAAGCTAAGGATACCTACAATAACACAGGCCGTGGAAGCCTACGCACCTACCTTCAGACTTTCTTACTATGATTCATTCTTTCCGAGTATGTTGGCTAGTTGCCGACGTTTCGCCCACCATTTTGTAGGCTTCTTCAGGGCTCGAGTGCCTGAAGAAGCCTACAAAATGGTGGGCGAAACGTCGGCAACTAGCCAACATACGACGCGGCCTTCTCCGGAAGCTAAGGATACCTACAAAGTCTGAAGTTACCCGGCCTTTAACTGCAATGGTCACCTTTGGAATATATCGGTGGTGTTAACTCGTATTCGTTGGGTTTCAATTATTAGGTCACGCACACATTCTCCTCTCATTCATACTTCCAGACTCTGGGGAAGATGAGGAATTATTTTGGTCAGAGAAAAATCCCAAACCCCACCTCCTGGAATCGAACCTGGGAACCCTAGCACGGGAGACAGGTGCTCTACCGACTGACCTACGGGGCCAGCCAAGATGCAATCTTCTAAGAATGAATGGGGGAAGAATATCAAAATTAATAACCAAGTGCTAGCCATTAGAGAAACGGAATTAAACAGACCAAGACGAAGATGCAGATATGAGTATAAGTGCGAATGGAAAGGACCTTGAGGAAGGTGTTGATGATGCGGATTTTAAACTAACTTAAACCCATGCAAGTAACCAATAAATTCTTAACGTGGCGAATATGGAGTTCGCCATGTCTAATGGCTAATTCAGATAGTTAACACATTTTTTGTATGTACTTCACCGTCTTCATTGAAATGAAATAAATAAAATAAATTTGATATTAGAAGCTGATACTGAAAACATAAACTACAAAAATAAAACTGTAAAACGCATAATTTCACTGTACCTACTGTTCTATTGAAATGAAATATAGACCTTAATTAGGTAACATAAAAAATCTAGGAATAAGAATAACTGATTTTCAATATGAACGAGAACCTGAAGAATCTTAAGCGAAGTGGAAGAAGTCCATAGAAAGAATAAAAGTCTACCAAAAAATGCAGAAGATGTATAGGTATGCAGAGCCAATGGAGGAACAGTAGAAGTCCGAAACCGTGCGGTTCGAAATACCGTGGACTCGGATTTAACGCGTGTAAAAGTATGTACCCATTAAAAATATTGAGTTGTTTTATTTGTTTTTCTTTCCTTTATTTGGAAAGTTGAGATAATATATCCCGCACAGTTATGCAATATAATTTTTCGCCGCCATCGCTGTTCGTTGACACTGACCGCTGCATTCCATGAAAGTAACGATAACATCGTTTTTGGTCCCTGCCCTTGACAGTATAATACTGCTGAATGAAATCAAGCACTGCAGCTGGCGCGTGGAGGGGAAAAGGTAGTGATGTCGTCTGCATCTGAGGCGCAGTCCTTGATAATTCGCAGTTGCTTTTTGTCACACATTAATCATTTAATAAATTAATTATGCCATTAGTGTACTTTGTAAACTAGGACCCAGAGCATTACACAGTCAGTGTCGAGAAAATGTTTCAAATGTAGTGCGCATACATGAAGAAGGTAGCTAAAAGCAAAGAACTGGTTACATCAGAAGATTTTTTCAAGAAGATTGGAAAAGCTAAAGTGCATATCAGATTACAAGAGACTGTCAAAAATAACAGTGAAAAGAATTAGTGAGGAACGCAAACAAAATTAAAATCAGAGCGCATTTTTGGAACTCCAAGTAAAAACTACAGCGCTCCGAAATGAGTTTCAGATCTAATTGAGTTCGACAAATGTATCGTTAGAAGGATTCAGAATTTTTATGTTCATGAAAAAGGTCCTCCTACAGTAGATAAATTAGTTATTATTTTAAGAAAAAGCATTAACATTCAAATTAAACATTCTGTTCAGCGCTATTAAACAGAATAGAGGGAACTCTGGGTTTTAAATGCAAAACGACTAAACAAAGGGAAAATGCTTATAGAAAAGCACGACATTCATTCTAAACATACCCAGTGAAGAAGACAGTCTAGCTGGTGTTGAAAATTTTGAATAAATTTATTTACAATATCTGCAATTACTTATACTTGGATTAACATGAACAGATTTGCACAACTTATTCAGCCGGTAAATTGTGTGGACATTTTTTTGCTTTAGGGACTGTACCGCTTTACTAAAGAGTAGGTTATCTGAGTAGCATATGAAGCTGACGCAAAAATTCGCTTAATGCTTTCCAGAATAAGTAAGACAATGAAGAACAAGATGGCGGTGAAGATAATAGTGGTGAAAATGATGTGGAAGCTGAAGAAAATATATTTTATATTGATGAACTGATAACTCATTTAAACAACGTAATTCTGAAGATGGAGGGGCAAAATGAATCAAACAGCATTCATCTCCTACGTCTTGCGAAACTTACTGATTTTTTAAAACAAGGATGAATTAAGCTGGTGTAAAATATGTACAATGGATCAAGATCAGTGTCATCAGGAGTACATCTTCCAGCATAACCGGTGAGTAATTTTAAAAGTGCAGTATTTTAATAACCTTATACGAGAGTTTATTACTGTACTGTAATTCATTATTACATGTATATTTTCCACCTCCAACTGCGCGGGATTAATGTTTATGTCTTCTAGTGTTACATCTCGGTAAGGTTATGACGCAGGGTTAAAGCATTTCCCCTAACAACCGCGTATTTTCAGGCTTTTGCTGTAGTTGAAAGATGTTTGAAGTCCACCCTTGTAGTGTAGAAGAAGAAATTAATACTTATAGTTTGGCTAGTTTAATTTAAACCATGTTTTCTTACGTTATATACGAGGTGTATTCAAGTTATAACTCCTTCTTTTTCCAGGACTGGGATCAGATAGGAACTTCTGTTTTCTTTTTTAATACACGGGGACTCTTGGGGAATACGTTACACAGATGGCAGCACTGTACAGTGCTTAGAACTCTACTGGCAACGATGAGAGTAAGGACTGTTTTTATTACTTAAAATGGCGACGTTTACATTGCAAGCACAGCGTAAAATCATTCGTTTTCTCCATTTTCGTCGTGTGACACCTTTTTAAATTCATCGCCAGTTAAGTGAGACATGTGGTGATGGTACCATGGATGTGTCTAATGTACATTCCTGGATGCGGCAGTTCAATGAAGGCAGAACATCATGTGACAACAAACCAAGACAGTTGCAGACATCGCCTCCAAAATTGGCAGCTCCGTGGGATCTGTGCACACAATCCTGCATGAAGATCTGAAAATGGGCGATCCTCCAAAACAGCGTTCTCCACTCGCTGGATCATGTCGTCAGACCGGCTGGTGCGAGGCCGTGGCTGTATTGGTTTGCTGCCACACGAGTTCTGCCTTCACTGAGCACTCTCGACCGGATGTACATTAGACACATCCATGGTACCATCACCAAATGCCTCACTCAACTAGCGGTGAATTTCAATAGGTGTCACATCACGAAAATGGAGAAAACGAATGATTACACGCTGTTCTTGCAATGAAAACGTCGCCATTTTAAGTATCAAAAACAGTCCTTACTCTCATCGCTGCTATTAGAGTTCTATGCAATCTACAGTACTGCCATCTCTGTCACTCATTCACAAAGAGTCCATTTGTATTTAAAAAAAGAACCAGCAGTTTTTATCTGGTCCCAGTTCTGAGAAAAAAATATAGGAGGTGTTATAACTTGAACGCACCTCATACTTAACCTCCTCTCCGTATCGTGAGGAAAGTGAGGAGCTGCGATAGGCCTCTACCCTGCCTTATGAAACAACTTTCGGCTGCCTGCGGTGCCGTATGTAGTAAAAGCGGGCGTTTAACACTACACATTTCATTACAGCATGCATAATGCCAGCCACATCACTTCTCAGTATGGGTCAACACCTATAATGAGGCGGATAGTCGGGTTGGCAGCACCAGACACACGCCTTTTTGTGGAACCTGGCGCAGCAGTATTTACTTACATTATAACATAACATAAACTGCTGCTGCACTAAACCCAACAGCTCATATTTAAATGCTTTTAGCCAGCTCAACCAAGATTTTTTTTTCCTGCAGTTAAACTTACGCTTCTTGTTGTTCCCGTCTCCTGGATTAAATATTCGATATGGTTTCTGGAACGGGTTTCATATGGAGAATACAAAAATGAGCACATATGCCTCATTTCCTTATGTATGCAAATGTCACTATTTAATTTGTATTAAAAACGAATGTAACTGTTATGAAATATTCAGTTTTCTTGCAACTTTTGAGTTATTAGATTTCTGTCTTGATTATTTCCTTCAATAATATTTATATTTAGAATGTCTACGTATATTGCTGGTGCAGATTTTTAAGTCCTGCGTACAAAACCGGTGTCCACTGAGCATTGTAAACTCTAATAGGTGGCGAAACTTGGTCAATGGTTGCTAGCTTTCCGGCTGGAGGTGTAGATTTCCGCCTCTTCTTAGCGCATGTGAATCCGTCCCCTTCAGCTGCCGTGATGTGGGCGCTGGATCCCTAGCATTCGTGGTACCTCTGACGTTACCAGAGGGACCTGGGGCCGCACATTCAAGACCCTACCTGTTTGGATTTGTTCGGATTGTGTTGAACTCGTGGGGGCAGTGTGTTCCCGATACAGGTGGACAGGCCTCGGTCGGCCAGAGTGGGCAGAGGATTGCCTAAAAAGTCCCGGCAGAGCTAGTAGGTGTGCTAGATCACCAGGCGACCCCACTGAGATTTTCGGAAGTCTTCCTTGCGGAGTTGACGCACTTAAGGGGCATATCCACTTCCATCCCGTCTTGACGTCGATGGGGCGGGGCTTTTTAGACTCCAGGTGTTGCACTATGGAAAAACCCCGGAGTCCTCCATCGTCTCCCGGGTGATAAATGCCACAGTCTTCAGACTCTTGGGTAGACCTCGCACATGTCGGTTTGGCATCCCGTAGGGGAGGGGATTCGTCCCTTTCAGCTGCCGTAGTGTGGGCGCTGGACCCCTAGTACTCGTGGTACCTCTGACGTTACCAGAGGAGCCTCGGGCCGAAAATTCGAGAGCCTCCCTGTAGGGAGTTGTTCGGATTGTGTAGGACTCGTGGGGGCAATGTGATCCCGATACCCGTGGGAGTTCGGGTACCTACGGCCAGGCTTCGGCCGCCCGGAGGGGGCCAATTGTTGCCTAAAAAGTCCCGGCCTGCAGATCTAGTAGAAGGTGTGCTAGATCACCAGGTGGCCCCACCGAGGTTATTCGGTAGTCCTTCCTGCGGGGTTGATGCGCGTAAGTGGCGTATCCACTTCCATCCCGTCTTGATGATGAGGGGCCACTTTAGACTCCAGGTATTGCCCTAAGGAAAGAACTCCAGAGTTTTCTATCACTCCTGGGAGATAGAGGCCGGATCTTCGGACTCTGTATTACTGTTACTATGCTTATATTGCTTTATGAAATAACAGATAACCAATATGCTTCATGTATGCCAAGTTAACAAAATATGTAATATTGGCAGAAGGGCAGAAGAAAATTAAACGTCATATTTAGAAGAGATAGGAACAAGCATGTGTTTCCAATTAACAAGAAAAATTACGCATGTTCAAAGGAATTATATATTTAAACATTTAGCATCTAACATTACCTTACAGAAAAGTATCTGGACACATTTAAATATGTTTACTTCGTATTTACTATATGGAAAATTACATCGTTCTGCGACCTGTAATTCAAATTCCACTGGATTCAGTCACTATTAAACGTTACCTATTTGAAATAACAGTAAGGACTTTTTCTGAACATTTGTTGAAAAGCTGAAATAGATCTTGATAGGTAAAAGAACACTCTACAAGTTATAAGTTCTGTAAGAAATTTGCATTATAGATACTTAACGTATAATTAGGGCAATATTGCTTTTTATAGTTTTTATAGTTTTTTTTTTTTTTTTTTTTTTTTAATTTAAGTCCTCCAACTTAAAAGTTATAGCGGACGATGAATGGAATGGGTGAAATGATACACAAATGAGCCCAGGGTCCATAAAGCTTAGAGTTACCCGACATTCGTCTTGAAGGATAAGGGAAAACCTTATATAGGCAACTCACCCTGACCGAGATTCGAACTCGGGACCTCTTGAACGTGAGGCAGACATGCTACCATCTACGCTACCGAGGCGGGCTGGACAAGTGTTTGAGGGCACAACTATCAGTAATAGCTTTAGACCCTCAAGATCTGTTGATTTAACCGCCTTTGAAGGAACCTTTTGGCAAGAGATGAATTGAATACTTCTTAGTAAAGCCATGATAATTACAGGGTGCCAGGAATTCAAAATGAAGGCAGGTCCAGCATGTCTTTTAGATATAGATGAATGTATGACATTTGAAGTACTTACATATATTTATTGGGCAATCACTTTAGAATGTTTACACTGTGCAACAATGAAAAGGTTTCGGGCTTAAAAATAGTGAATTTACTTGTATTTCCATCTGCTGAATTCAAAAATCACCATAAAAATGATAGATTAGCTCTTGTTTTGAAGATAAAGTGACATTTCGCCTTTTAGAGTGAAGATTTTAAATTTGGGGGAATTTTTTTGGGAATTGGTACATCTGTCAAATAACAAAACACAATCAGAGAGAAATTTTCGAAATTAAGTGATGCAAAAGTTAAGGAATGTATTTTTGTCGGGACAAATAAAAGAACATGTAAACGATTCTGCATTTGACCAAGTTTTGGAGGGGAAAGTAAAGGAAGCTTGGGAAGCCTTACAGGGTGCTGTTCATGGATTTTTAGGTAACAAAAGAGACGACAAATGCAAGCATTTGGTGACAGTGCTCCTGCAAAAATACCGTAACCTTGGATGCAACAGTCCCTTAAGATCCATTTTCTCCACTCCCACCTAGACATTTCCCCTCCTAGTTGTGGAGCTGTTAGTGATGAACATGAGGAGAGATTCCATCAGGACATTTCTGTTATGCAACAAAGATATCAGGGCCGTAGTAATGAAGTAATGCTTGCGGATTACTGTTGGTCTTTGTATAGGGATTCTGCGGAACTCCATCACAAGAGGCAAGCTAAAAGACGACGAAGTCAATAAGCCACCACATGATTCTCTTCAGACACGACTAACTGCGAAGTATTTTTCCAGAAATTTAGAACTCTTAGCATATAATTACCAGTTAAAAAATCAAATGCACTTTCATTGTTGTTAGCGTGTATGTAATTAAAATGTATCCTTTTCTCTCAATCCGTTAATATGTAATACTTCCACTTTGTGTATATCACAGAAACTAGAGCTAATAAAAATTTTTCATTGTCATATTTGTTTTCGTCAAACCAAAATTAGTAGGAATTGCCTCATGAAGTGCTTGAAACATTCAATTTTTTTTTTTTTTTTTTTTTTTTTTTTTTTTTTTTTTTTTTTTTTTTTTTTTTTTTTGTTGCCCAGTGTTATCAACGGGTGCTGGTATAGATGTGCGCGGAAAACGACAGTTTATTCACCGAACGGATGCAGACTCCGCTACCAAGATATATAATATATGGATTGATCTATTGAAGAGGTCCGAAAATAAATAGGATTACCAAGACGTTTGCAACTTTTCTTAGTTTCGAAGTCTAATTTATGTAGCCGTATGTAGTACGATTCCCATAGACTAAACCGTTGTTGCTGCCCACAACTTTGTCCTTTCCTATAGCCAGAGAAACCTCCTTAGTACTTAGAATATTTTGCTTATAAAACCTCTTTAGGATTTTACTTGCATAATAGCAACACATTCGCAACGACTGGACTGTCGATTCCCGCTCGAAAGTGCTGGTTGTTATTCAAGGATCCGACGGCACTAATTTCTGTCTCTCAAGTTAATATCACGCCCTTTATAGTATTTTTATAGAATAACGTGTTTTTATTTATAAAGTTCATTTCAATTAGTAATCAATTTACCGTTAGCATAGAGAAAGTATCCTAATATTCTCTTACTCTGTACCACGCTAAAAGAGGCATGTAGGTATGTATATGAATGACTTAGTGGCCCAGGGTTACAAATGAACCAGGGTAGCACAGTCAGGCAATACACGCGTAGGTAGGTAGTAGTAGGCGGTGGACCTAGATCAATGAAACACCTACGCCTCACATGTGAGTAATTCAAGCTGAGCAAAGTGAGGTCACGGCAAGGACCACCTCAAGATACGATGCGGTACGTACAAGGGCAGTTTAGTACGTACACCTTCTAGGAATGAAGACGCTATTTTTTTCAAACACAACTTATTTATTTATCAATATAGTTTTTTGTTTCGTGATATACACTTCTCCCAACGTTCCTGTAATTTTAATCCCTCCAAAAATAAGAATTGTCATGCTCTGCAAAATACGCCTCTGTGTCTATGATGAACTCCTCAATTGATCAAAATTTTGTTTCCGCAAGCCATTTCTTCACGTATGGGAACAGGAGAATGTAGCTTTGCCATGTGAGGCCGCGTCTCCTACCACTTCTTGTCGAATTGGGCCAATAACTCCCTGTAGATAATCGTTCTTCCTTTTACCAAAAAGTCAATGAGTATGACCAGCCCCCTCCAAAAATCATCGCTATCACCTTTCAGGCCAATGGCTGTTTGGCTTCTTTGGAGCAGATTTTCCGGAACCAACCAATTGTTTTTATTTTTGTTTGGTTTATGGAGTATAATATGAATCCAGGGGCATTCACAGTGAGAACTCGACGTAAAAGTTCCATTGAATTCCGCCTAAACATCTTGAAAGTTGAAAGCCACACCTACTTGTTGTCCACTGTGAGCAAACGGGGCACTGATCGGGCCGACAGTTTTCTCATCTCCTACTTATCTTGCAAAATATGATTTGCATGCCCGTCGATACACCTATGGCCTCTGCCACTTTGTGAACTTTCGTTCGAATATCAGTGAGAATAATATCGTGGACTTCTTCAATGACCTCCTTGGTAATACATCTGCAGAGCGTTCTGGGCGCTTCTCGTATAAAAAGTATGAGACCGAGTTTAAATTTGCTATACCAATATCTGTGTCATACAAGGCGAAAAGCCTCAACGAGCAGCACTCAATTGCGCCTTTATCTCATCGCAAGTTTTTTCCCGTTTAAAGGTAAAAAGCGAATCACTGAACGATACTGCACTTTTCCATTTTAGCAAAATATTGAAATGTCTGTAAAATCCAAACTTACCTAAGAATCAACACCAAATGTGTTTTGACAAGTGTAATATATGAGAGAACATGATGACAACACAAACTTCGTTTAGCAACATTATATATTTTGAAACCGGGTACTTATTGAACAGTGCTTGTATGTTGCATAACCGTAACACAGTTGACGCACTTACAGACTAAAACGTATATCCCTAGCTTAGAATATACGGGGAACAAGGAATTATCCGTCAAAACTCATAGCTCCTTCTTTAGAGTTGCAAGCTCTTAGGTCTACTATCCGTGTAACACGTTTTCTGGGTTGTTATACCATATTTTAATATTCTTAAAAGAAATCCCTTTATCCTTCTCATTTCCACGTACTTGCCATGAATATAAAGATTACTTAGCAAGAATAACTTTAAAGGTTGTGCTGCTTATAAGTTAAGGAATTAGTTGGATCTGGATATCAATTCCCCAATTAATGTTGATTCCCTTTCATAGAGATAAAGTCCAGCGATCGGTATCAAAGACGCAATTAAACTCATTCAAATCTATAATAATAGCTATTTATGTATAGAGTTTTGTGATTGCGATAAAACTTGATATTAGCACGTAATTGAAAGTGAATTTCACAATTGTTCACGAGTATTCACAATGAAAATTATACACTTACTTCTATGCAATTCCAGCATTAAAATAAGTAGAAACAACAATAAATTTGCAATGACAACTATGGATGAGAGATGACATAATTCGGTTGCTAAGGAAATGTTATTCTGTTCATCTCAACAATTTTGAATGAAAATGGATGGCAGTTATAAAATAAATAACATTGAAAATATAGATTACATTTCAATTGAGATTTTACAGGAAGTCAAATGCTGGTGGTTTATTAATACCAAAAAAGTAAAAATATTTTTTAAGAAAAAGTACATGAAAATTTTTGTAGATGGAGGAAAACAGCCTGTCAGTTCATTGTTTGATTCTAGCTTGGTAATTATGTCATTGTTTTTAAGCGCCAGAATTAGCCAACTTCCACATGGTTTATACCGTCATAATAAACGTGTTTTATTTCTATTTTTATACGAATCCACAAAGAAAATCTGCATAAATGAAACTTCGTAGTATACATAGATCGACTTAAGTTTGTTCCTGTACAAATAAAGCCATCTTGTATTACTTTTACCTCCCCCGCCAAAAAAAGAGCAGTATTACATGTTTGTGACCCGCTGCTGTTTTAAAAATAGAGAAGTTATATCTTTTATTTGAGAAGTAAAAGGGAAACTAAGAAAGTCACGGATATTGAAATACACCATGCATATCCAAACTGTTAAGGATTAGCAAAACGTTCCGCTCATCCCAGTTTTGTTCGTGGTCACAATCTACGTGTCACTAACTGGTGACTTTGTGTCACAAGTTTGCTGTATACTTTACCCCTAATAAACTGTTTAAATGATATTTTATTGTTTAATTGTATTCTCCGATTATAAGCACGTCTGTGTCATCCAAAAATGAGTAGCGTCCTATACACGACAATTTTCTGCATCACAATATGCACGTTCGAATATGCACATTGCAAGAGAGGTAAAACGTTGCGCAGTATTTCAAAACAAGGTGTTTAAAGCAGTTATTGTTCAACAGCATTCACTTTGTACATTACAATCAACATGAGTTTTTCCTTACGTTTTTTATTGGTAGTGAAGACTACACAGAACACGACAGTAACGTGTTCTAAAGCCTATGATTTCGATATAACATGCACTTTGTAACGTTAGAATTAGAAGTGATTATTCTTGGTGCAAATGGTAAATCGTGCCGAGATGTAAGTGCCACTTAGGAAGTAAACACTTTCCATCAAGTATTCCAAGCTGCAGAACTTGGTTCATCAAAAGTATTTACCTGTATAGTGAAAGGAGAGACTTCATCCTTGGCTGTTAAAGAAAACAATGGGGCGAAATTATATGCAACATTAATTTATCATTCTTTACATATTCACTGAAAATATCTGCACCTCAAACTATTCAGCAATCGCTGCTTCCTGCTAAGGGAGGCTCCTGATTGCATTCTGCTTCTTCCTTTCTTTCCTGCTTTCAGTTTTGTGGTTCGTCTGTACAAATAATAGTTTACTGGTAATCATACTTTCTCATCCTCACACCTCTACCCTTCATACCTTTTAGAATATCAATGAGTTTCTTCTCATTCAATGTTACAATTTACTTTCTGATATCTGATAAGTTACAGCATCATTTTTCCTTCGACCATATTTCTAGAGTGACTTCATTACCTTCTGTTTTTATCCATTTCATATCCTATTCCACTCTAAAGTTATATTTTAAACCTTTCAATTGTTTTCCAGCCTTCGTCTGTACAGCCAAGTTCCCAACACTTTGCAATGTCATTCTCACCGACTAACTACTCTTCGCGAATCACTCTGTTAGATCTTTCTTCAGGAGTACTCAGAATGCTCTCTAATGATGTTTCCTTTGCAATTCCAAACTTTGTTGAATTTCTTAACCACGATTTATGTTAATACATAGGATACATTCTAAACATATAAATCTTCCCACTTGGATCTAAGTTAATTTGGTTTCATTTTCAACAAATATCCATTGTTTTGTCTTATTTAGCACTTACTTGCTCAAGCTTGCAATTTGTTCTTCATTAGTGGCACCTCGGTCCTTTCCCTCCTCTGTTAGCAGTGTGACCATCAGTAACTCCTGCACATGTTATTCTACTTCAAGTGTTTCTTGCGCCGTAAACAATTCTTCACCATGCGTTCCAAACAGATATTGAACACAGTGGATGATAAATGACCTCCCTCTTGAAATTTTGCTTCCTTCTCCACATCACTGGCTTCTTCACAGTGAGATTGCTTAGGAGACCTCTACCAGCCATACATATAATGGCAGTTGTCATTCTTTTTCCTCAATATGTGTCAAGATGCTGTTTCAAATCCACAAATAGGGTGCTATATAGTTTTTATCCTTCTCTAAGAAACCTTCGGTTATTTTTCATAGCAGTCAAGTATTACCTCTTGTAAAATTTCCCCTTCTAAGGTTCTGTTGGGTCCGTAATTATTTTTCACGACAATATGAAAACGTGGTAAGTAATTTTATTTCTAAAGCAGGCGAGCAGAATCTGACAAATGATGTTCTACAGTAAGTGGGTATATTTTCTCTTGTATCATGGCTGTAAGCAGGGGTTGGTTAGTTGGTATTAAGGCACCTAAATTAGGCAACTTAGAAGTGCAGTCCTTGTGAATCTTCTTCGTAAAGAGTATACTGATGAAGGTTGTATGAGCTAGATTCTGAAAATGGATTTCCATGAAAGAGCAAAATCCCTGGATTATCAGATTGGGTGTTGCCATATAACCTATTGCATCTGAAGCCAATAAGAAAAAAAATTACACAGTTGCTGCAGCTACAGCAACAGATAGATGAAAATCTGCAACAAAGTGATATTTATTAATACTATGTTACGACCACAGTAATGGAAATAACTATCGTTTAGATCTCACATGCAATTTGGGAATGAAACGGTTGCAAGGTCTTTACTTCGAAGATACTCAAAGCTATATTAACCATTCTTGTCAGTCAGTTAAACCTCATTTATAAGACAGGTACAAAACATACAAAACTAAATACAGTATGGTTATTGCTCACACAACTAACTTTAGCACGCCATATGTCCTGGCATTTTAGTTGAACATAAAATAATGCATCCGATTCCTTCATACATACATTTCCTATAGGCCAAAAATTATGTACAACTTAATAATAAAAAGTGCATTAGGATTAATGAAAACTTCTTGAATAAATTCAGACATAGATTAACAGATATCTGCCAGAATGTACGTAACTATATGTCAAAATGTATTTATCTATTAACCTGTATTTAACTATATACAGAGGCGTGGCTCAATGATACAAATATCTTAACTGTATAAGGTCAA
Organism: Mantis religiosa; assembly: GCA_030765055.1. Taxonomy (NCBI): domain Eukaryota; kingdom Metazoa; phylum Arthropoda; class Insecta; order Mantodea; family Mantidae; genus Mantis; species Mantis religiosa. The sequence goes on from CM060951.1 coordinate 86,000,489, forward strand.
CACTAATTCTACAGCCAGTTTGTTCCATATTCAAATAAAAATTACCAAAAAATACAAGTAGCTTTATGTATCCGTTTACCTGCTAATTGTCATTAGAGTAAACTTTGTTTTTTAACGTTGTTACATTAGAAACGTTAAATAATGATATTATGTTCAGCTGGCATCATTTAAATCCCTATGAAACGTTTATACTGCCTGAATTATTCCAAAACCTTGAAACAATAATGAATTATGCTAAGCTTCTGATACGACAGTATTTGTTAGACTACTCTGACGCTCGCTTTCCAACTCAATCACAGATACTTCCTATACTGTGCACAGGTTAAACTAAGTACTCTTTAGTTTCTTTACTCCATATGACATTTTAACTGATTTCCTCGTTATTACATTATTGTATTATTCTGCTTTCCATTTGCAATTGATTCTTACAGAGGCATCAATTTCTATTACCTACAACTTCATTCCTTTATTGTAATGATTTTGTCATTGCTTTATCATAAATTGCTGATCTACATTCAGATCAGAGCTGTTTGTTATCTTTTGTGTTTCCATAGAGTAAAATTGTTCAAAACTTGGTTTAAATGTGCTGTACCTAAAGCTGAGATAGCTAACCATATTCAATTGAAGTGAAAATGGCACATGTATTTTTGAAACCGTGTTTAAGCTATTACCCATAAGAATGAAACAAATACATCTTGTGCCCTAACCGCCTGTGGTGCCGCATATAATAAAAGCGGGTATTAAACATTACTAACATGCCCTAACGTTTTTGAAGCACTATATTAATCAGAAAAAGTATTAAATAATTTCCTGCATCGTCCATGAAAAGCATTTCATCCAGTTAGAAATATCTAATGTAGGCTTAAACTGAATTATAAAACTAATTGAGTTTCGCAAATTGCTCATTTTTCTTAAAATTTTGTATGAACGTTAAAATGTTATGAACGTGCATGAAAACAATACTGTGCACTTCAAAATAACCATAAAAGTGTATGGTAATTTTTTCTTAATGTTTAGCTAACATAATATTAGGGAACTACAATTATTGCAAATGTTTGCCAAAAGATATGTACCAATCTAATTTGAAAACAAAATGCAAAATTTGAAGATCCTAAATGAGTTTACATAGAAAATATATTTTTTAGTAACTTATAAGAAAATGTTCTGCTCTTTCAGACATCCAATGTTCTGAACAGACAACACTGCTTTCTGCTCTTTCAGGTAATCATCAGACATCTACTGAAGTTCTTGGAACTTTAGAAAAAAATTCAGCATATTTTAAACAACTGTTGAAGGTATGTGGGAAATACTCATTTTCTGTTTATTGTAGACATCTTACATCAGAGTACATGTTCTAACACAAAACTTAATAAAAATATTTAGCCATTATTATTAATTGCAACTTTCTATGAAAACTTGTTACTTAGGTATTTCTGGTAAAATTTTAAAGATATGTATTGAAAACTGCTGTGCAAGAGCAATTACAATTCTGAAAGAAAAATAAGCGCAAAAAGGTAGGTTTAATATTTTAGCAATATCATCACTTTTAAAATCTGACGGCAGAATTTAGGTATCCAATTATACAGCGAGGGATATAAAAATAAGTGATTAACATTTCGCAAGTAAAACATGGATTCAATGCTCCTATATTTGTCATATCTTCATTCACCTTTAATAATTTTCTTCTCCTTGAGATTGCGACTTTTGCAGGTAATGCTAATTTTTCGGCAAATATTTCTGAGAAATTAATTAAAAGAATATTGCCACAAACTTATAAGTTTGTTTAATTCAATTGACTTAGCTTATAAGTTTGTTGTTGCAAGCTTTGGTAATGACTTGTTCATTCTTCAAATATGCTAGGACGTCAACTATTTTGAAATTAAGTGTAGAGAACATTTAAGGAGCTTTTATATACAGAAAAAGAAGGAAAATATGTTCCGCATTCCAAAACATATGGACTGAAACTTTACAAAATGAAATTTCATACTGGTGCCATGTAAGGAATGCATGAATAATAACTGTATAAATCCACCCCCAACTGAGACAATTTGGAATTTCGTTATACATTGATATACAGCATAGTATAAAATAAGATTAACACAAAATTATTTTTAACTTGAAAATCGATTTCTTCATTCTCTTCCTCAGGTGTTTACACACAAAGACTGCTTAAAATATTCCATATAAAATTGTTCAGATCCGTTACTTTTGAAGTTTAAGGATAAAGTGGATAATTTAATTATAATAGGATAAGATCATTATAATATACCCATAGTCTTTTACTGCTTTATCTATTAGTTAAGTATACTAAATGCGAAATACTTTGCCCAAAACTTCAATATCGAGATTCCATCAAAAATAGATGTTCTGGGGTTCCCCTGAATGAAAAAGATAAGGAAAAAATGTTCCGCGAGTGTTTTTATATCCGTGTACCTTTGAAAAGAGTAACTCAGAAAATATCTACATGAAGATTTAAAACAAAAAATCCTCTTACTCCATTCCACAACAGTTTTCGAAAATGTTAATTATTCCAAAAATGACTCCTAAGGATTTTGGTTAAAATAACATCTCTTTAAAATTTTTACATTGCAAGTGAAAAATATATATTTATACCTTGAACTTTCTGGGAATGTTCTCGGAAGTTCTAATCATTCTAAAATGCCTTTAGCATAACTGGTAAACAATTAGAGATCGATAAAATATTTTTGCACAGAAATGAGATAACATGAAAAGGCTAATTTATGACAAATGCATTTGTTTGGAATGAACTATTCTCGAGACTTTACTTGCCATTTGGTTAAAATTTTCATTTCCTATGCTTTTTTCAAAGGAATTTGTTACTCTTTATTTTTTATCATTTTTGTCTTGCATATACAAATGATTGAAATGTGAAAGTCGTCACATAGTGCCCAGCCCTTGAGAGATTTGACTATCGCTTAGAGACTGTATTCCCATACTCCCATTGTGCCTAAATGAAAATATATAATAAAACATTAGGTAGGTAGGGGAGTAAGCGTTTTTAAGAATAGTTTGTACAGGAATGAGTACAGAAAATCTTGTCGTATTTTCAAAAGAGCATCTGCACCCATAAGGACTTATTTTATGGTGGCACAAAACAACAAGTGACAGAAATACGTAAAATAAAATATAATTTAGCAGTTTCTTCAGCATGTATAAATCACACAAATAAGAATTCAAAACCACGCATATTTTATGAAAGCCAAACACATGAATATGCTTTAAATAAGGACATTGAAAACTTCTAAAATAATGCTTAGCTAAGAAGCCTTACTCAGTTGCATGTCTGCTCACCTTGTGATAGACTCTTCGACTCTTTTATACCTACTTTTCTATAAATATTGTTCTTGTTCATTTATAACAAGTACAAAACGTTTTAGGTAATTTTTAATTTAAATATGTCTTAACAGTAATGACCTACTACATCTTAGCTGTTAACAAAGATAGATATATTGTTTCGCAGACTGCGTTGTTAATTGGATGTAATTTGGAAATCATTTCCGCTAAGTGTTTCGAACATCTGATTGATTTCTGGATCACATTGTTTTAAAATGGAATATATTCCTTGTTTTTGTTTATAAATTTAATAAACTGCGCATTAGAAGTTTAGAAATAAAAATAATAAATGTTTAAACGTTTTCTTATGAATTATTAAAGCACTTTGAGGAATTAATGCTGTTCAACATAAAACTCATTACACAATTGGAAGTAATTGTAAGCAGACATGCATTAATGGAAATACTGATTGTTACCCTATAAAGAATACGTGAGCTTAAAACTAATTATATAACTAGCTACTACAAATAGTTATTTTATAATGTTAATCTAAAAGGAAACAAATGTGCTAGAAGTTGATAACAGACTTAGTGATCGCCTTTGTATCTTTTTCTAAACTCCGGGTAGCGTACTGAAATGGACAGGTTTATTTTAACATGAAATTATTTAAAACTAAAAGAGAAATATATATGTTTAATTTAAATTTATATTGAGGAGTTATTCCTTAAAGAATTAATCCTTTAAAATACATTACTCCAGTATATGGGTGATTTTTAATTAATTAGAGCCGGGAAATATGATGAGTCAATTGGAGAATTTATTGTCAGGAAGGCACGTTGACTATGGTAGCTCAAGGGGTAGAGCAACTGGACGGAAACCAGTAGATCCGTGGTTCAAATCCCGGCAATGGCATTGAATTTTTCAGTTGGCTCTAATTAATTAAGAAATAGATATGTTTAGGAAAGCCTGTGTATGTAATAATAAATGTGAGAACATTAAGCCCAACTTTTTCCTCGAATTTTAATTATAGTTAAATATATTATAATAGTGTTATTTAAGTAGAGTTGTTTGTATATCACAGATGAATTTAAGATATTCCCTTACTTATACCTAGTTTAATCACACTCAGTAGTTTCATTAAGGATTACAGAGGACTTAGGAATGAGAAACTGGCAGCAATCCTAATTCTATTATCTATGGTTAACTTAAAATTTCATATTACTTAAACCACACTTTATGGGTATCTTTATAATTGATTTATTAACACAAAATATAGATAGGTACGGTGAGGAAATATTTCTGGTAGTAAAATTATGACAATAGGGAAGTTAATTACATAAATTAGACGTTTTTGCTTTACAAAATCAAACTTTAAAATTCGATCTAAATGGGACTTCAATACCTCCAATCAAAATAAACAACATAAAAATTAAACACTTAAAATCAAATAATTATGTCCTTCTAAATTATTAGTATTGAATGAAAAGATAACTTTAAAAACACCTTTCAGGTAATACTCTGAAGAAAAGAACGTTCATCTTAAGATTCTTAAAAATAAAATTTACTGCCAGTTCACTTTTTAGCAAGTTGCAAGAAACACCACGCCTTAAATCTAAAAGACATTGGTAAAATCTTGTCAAAATTAAACAAGGAATTTAAAATCCGCCATCAATTCAAAATGTTTCAAAAATGTTTCAAAATTAAGAAAAATTTTAGATAAATTAATGCAGTATTCTGGCTGATTAGTGATCTGGAAATGTTACAGCTGAATAACATATTTTAACCAGAAATAGTTCTGAAACTTCTGCTGCAAAATGTATCTTTAATGAGGGTATAATTAAAGCATTGTGATGTAAATAATGATACCTAAGATTTTTCTAAATCGAAACAGTGATTTAACTTTTAGTATACAACTCCAATAAAAGGGCACACCTATGCATCTGTAAGGTTTAAGCAAAAACATTATATATTCTTATACCTACTGTTTCTTTTGTAGCTATATTAAATAACCATCTCATGACAATTTTATACAGACTTTCAGTCCATTTCCTAACTTATTTTAAGAAGTAATTTAGAATTACTTAGATCCAAAGATCGTAAAGTTTCCTACAACAATGATTTATATTTACTTTAAATAAAAGACGATTTCATCGACGAAACTACTGCCTTGCTATTAGGTACTTCAAAACAAGTATTTTATGTCAAGATACCCTGAGCAGCGACATAGACTTTAACTATATTATAAAATTAAAGCTCAATATGTGAAATGTGTCTATTTAATAGTAAAAGTTCAGCAAAACAGCACTTATTTTCCAGTGAAATTGAAATTCTTGTACTTTCTGAGCTCTTCGACAAGAGGCGTATGTGAATTTATAAAACATTTTTAAAATATCCAGGTTTGTTTTCATGCATTTTCAACATTTGAACCCCTAGTTTCATATTGTGCTTTTAGGTTTTGAGCATGCTCGTTTCAATAGCATAATTTAATATTTTACACACTTCAATAGATTTTTAACATTTTTATAATTTAGAAAGCTGCACATTCTTTCATATACAAGTAGTTGCTATGCACACTTTAGTTTTCATAGAAAAAAATATGAAAATTCTTCTACGGTATCAGAGTTTTATTTAAAGCCATATTTAACCTAAAAATTAGCACTAAATCGAGTAACATATTTTTAAATCTGTACTAAATTGTCAGGAAGTCATAGTAGTTTTTATAAGTAAACAATTTAATTCCAAATATTAAAAAATAAATTTTTACTAAAAACGTTAGCATGTAAGACTTTCAGATACATAGGTATTCAATACGGTTTCAAAATACCTACTACATTAAGCAATGTTTCCTTAGCAGAAGTTTTAAATTTTATTTGAGACAAGTGTGAGTAATTTTTAGAACTCACAAAACGACTTTTTGTAATTAGTGTGGGTATAATATAATCCAATTAAGAGGTAAAAAGGATGCACTAATGTTCACAAACAGGTAAACAAATTTAGAAATATTAAAACTACATGCCTGTGGAAATAAAAGAGATAATTATTTAAATTATTTTCCTTGTGAATGATACTAAACAGACTTGAGTATTCGCCGAAGAAATTTCGTTTTATTAGTTCATCCTTCATTGATAGAGTATGGGTATAATAGTAATATATTAAATTATGCTTGTAGTTTAGTTTTCAATAGGTTTAATACGTCATTGTGTCTAAGGAATAATCACTACGGCACGGATTGCTCAAGATTATAAACAACACAGTAATTATTACGAACCATATGAATAAAACATGCAACGATCTATAGATCTGTTTCGGAAATCATTTCTGCCATATTAATTTGATCATTTTAAATCTTTCTTTCGTGCCCTTTAACAGGTTTATTCTCCGAAACATTCAAAGCAAGGTTATGCCTACCAACGCAACATTGCTGACGTATTTGAAGAAAGTGATTGGTAGAGTATAAACAAAGAAAAGTAGCCACGCCTCCCTACAATTAGCAACATTGTGAAAACTTACCACTAGATTCCGCGCCGCCACCACCACCGCCCCCGGGACTCAGCAGCGGAGGTTCACAAGGCGTCGTGCCGTTACCGCCCCCGGCACCGGCCGATCCCGTCGAGGGCGAACTCCGGTGGTTACTGCTCAAGCCAAGGATCGCGTCTATGGTGTGTCGTGGTTGTGACGTTGTCGAAGTGGTGGTTGTCGTCGTGGATGTGGGTTTAAGTCCGTGTAGCGGCAGGTGGTACTGTTGGGACTGCTGATGCTGCAGCAACATGCGGATGCCTCCCCGGTCCAACATCAGATCCGCTGTGCTCGCGATGTGATTGTTGTTGTTATTGTTATTGGTGATCACAACAGCCGAGTTATTAGAATCGCTACTGTCCGCCTCCATTGCCTGCAGGAGACTGCCTGGCCGCCTGCTCCAAAAGCCAAATTCACGCGCACAACTTTCCCTGTCTCCCTCTTTCGCTCCCCCTCCCGACCCACCCCCCTCTGTCAAAAAAGATTTACGGCCCGCTCTTCAAACAGCTTGTTTGCCGGCAACGGAATTCCTATTATCCCTCCTCGATTGGTCTACTCATGGTATATTAAGGCTCCATTCTGAAGGGCGGGAGAGGGGGAGTAGAGGCGTGGCGTCAAGGCAAGGGGGCGTGACGTCACAGCAGCATTGGCCAATGACGTCGCGCAGCTTCCCTCCATATACACACAACATTTATACACATACACAGTCTGCTGCTGACGATTTCAAGAACCTTGTCTCTCCATGTATACGTATTCCTCTTTCCGCCCCTCTTCGGTAAATTGATGTTGCTTTTGGGGTAAGCCCCTCCCTCCCCTACAGACCTCACCAAGTAATTTAGACTGCCGATTGGCATTACAGACACAAAGTTTTTCTTCCCCTGCACACCGCAGTGTGCACCCAAGCCAGAAATCTTGTAATGCCAACACAAAGGTGACCCTGTTAGCTTATCACCGATGAGGTCTACAACAAGATTAAAACTCTAATGCAGCTGTCACATTGTAGGTGCGTTGTTTGAGGTTAGGGGGTCATCATTTTCAAAGGCAACTGGTTTTGTTTTCATTACCTCTAGGTACTTCTATAACTTGGGAAAAACCTCAATTGTTGAAAATATTATTTTACTATATTACAAAACTTAACGATCCGGTTTAGGTTTATTTTTAATAATTTTAAAAACCTTTGAACTACAATTTTTGGACATTGTTTCACTATGCCAATTAAAATTTAATGATCTATTATTTGTTCTTGTAAATTATATCAGTCTAGCCATAACTTTGCACCCTTTTTACTGATTTTTCAATAGAGAAATAATAATATTATTAATGCTGATGCAGCGTTTTAAATAGTTTCGGGATAATCTGGTTATTGTCTACATGTCGTAAATTCTAAATGATGAGTGGATTCAGATAATAATGTACGATCAGGGCCTAGTCAGAAAAGAGCAAATATTAAAATAAATATTTTACTTATTCAGTTTTGTCCATTCATTAATTATTCTAAAATACGAGGGCAGTTCAATAAAAAATGATAATAATTTTTTACGGTCATAATTTTTCGCACCAAAATTCAATATTAGGTATTATATTCTGTTAGCTAAATATGAAACAAACACGCCGTTGTAGTTTCATTGTGGGTACTCCTGGCTCCCGCCTGTGAGAACCAGGCAAGTTCAGATATGTTGTATCGCCTACCACTGCACAGGAGGTAAGATGCAGTTAAAGTTGATGTTAGAGGAAGATCCGGAGTTTCTTTCAAACGTAATCACTGCTGATGAAACCTGGTTACATCATTTTGATCCTGAGAGCAAACAGCAAAGCTCAGTTTGGAAATCTCCTTCATCAACAACCCCCCAAAAAGCAAAAGTGGTTGCTTCGGCTGGGAAAGTTATGGTCATCTCATTCTTTGATATTCATGGACTGGTTTATCAGCATGTACGTGCACACACATCAGTAACTGGACAATACTACAGAAATGTCCTGAAAGCATTGCAAGTCCATATCAGGTGCAAAAGACCACATTTCCGTGAAACAGCCTGGATGCTGCACCAAGATAATGTGACTTTGTGGGTTCGTGAAATGAAAAGTCCAATTACACAAACTTAACAATGTTCTTTATTTCCACCGACTTACAGTTTAACAGAATTACGTACTGCACACAATTACAATTCACCAGTTCGTCCGTTAAAGTTACACTTGAACTCGCGATTACGTAAACTCCGATGCACATACACAGTCTTCTCGTCCTTACACTAGCACTGAACTGTTACGCTGATTGCCAAGAACTCTGACTGACTGACTCCTCTTGCACGACGTGTTGCTTATATAGGATCCGCTTGCCGATCTGGAAAGTTCTCAATTAGAAGAAATATCCCGTAAGTTCGAGAACACAGGTGGAACAGAAAGAGACGGCGCAGTGATGTTTTTTCTCCCAGCCACCTCCTGTCACCACTATAAGACAAACGAGGGGGGGCGTGGCTAACACCGACCTCCCCTGCTTACCGCTCTCAGCTGGTTCTATAGGGTGTTCCAACGCTCGGGTGACAATAATGTGCGGCCACACACCTATTGTCAATGTTGTTGCTGAATATCTTGCAAAAGTCAACGTGAAGTGCATCCTTCACCCTCCCTATACTCCGGATTTAGCCCCATGTGACTCTTTTCTATTCCCTAACTTGAAGAAAAGCCTTCGTGGGAGGCATTATCCATCATCAGAAGCAGTTGTGAAGGCTGCGGAGGCGATTATGAAGGATTTCTCAAAAATGGTTTCCAGCATGTCTTTGAAGACTGGCAGAAACGCTGGGACAAGTGTATCACATTCAGGGGAGACTATTTTGAGAAGGACCATCACAATTATGAGGATGAGTAAAGGTACGTTGTCAAAAAAGTTGTGATCATTCTTTATTGAACAGCCCTCGTATTTTGTAGCACAATGAACCTTAAGAATTGTTTTAACACAAAAAATTTATAAATTGCCATAGTGCATGTGTCCGAAATATGAACGTGCACTAAACTAAATGTGAAGTTTAATGATGGTAGTCTAAACTGTAATGTCTATTGAGAAAAATATTATCAAATAAATAGGCACATAATAATTTTGATGAATTAATAAACACCTTTTTTTTTTTTTTTTTTTTTTTTTTTTGATTTGCGAATACGTCAAAAAATTTTCTCTGACAGGTATGAATAGATCTGGCTGGCTATACAAGTTTTAAATCATTTATTTTCCCATGTTTTATTCATAATTTAGGTCGCAAATATGCATATCAAAATATACAATAGGTACCTGAAGCTATGCATAAATAAACAATAAAATATAACACCTACTTACAACAACCATACAACAGAAATAAACAATATGCATCTTTATATTTTATATCACATTATACCATACTTATCCACAGTAAAGCTACATTTTCATTTGGGCTCCTGTCTGTTACAATATAAAAAAGTTAATAAGTAAAGGCAAACCTATATTAGAACGCAGGTAAGACAACTACACCTAAGGATATTTATTATATTATAAATGTTGATCTATAATGTATGACTGCAAATTTTGAAATTGTTGGAAAATTTTTCAAAGTTGAACCATAAACTGAAAATAATTTTGGAACAATCCATAAAATCTGGAGAGTTCAAGAAGCTTCAACACAAATAAAAGCTAAAGGTTCGAATTTAAAATTATATAAATAATTTCTGTTTGTTTAAATCTAAAACATTAAACTTACGAGAATATATGTGTGGGCTGTTTGCAGAAGTAATTTGAAACATCAATTATGAAAATACTCTAAACCTCGGTCAACAATTTATACGTTAAACTGCAATGGATATTGCCGATACCTATTGACCCATCAAATTTATTGTTTATGAAACAATCTTATATAGCAATATCCGGACTGAAGCATAGTAATCTCCTTTCCCCTTCTCTTGTTTTCTTTCCTCTCCTTACCCCCCCCCCCCCTTCTCCTATAGAGACATAATGATGTCCCTACTACCATGGCGAAGCTAAGTTGAATCTAAGAATTACACCGTTGTAAGTTTTGATTGAATGCTAAACATTTACTTTATCGTTTAAATAAAGTCCTGCACTTTTGTCAATGCCTTGTTAAAACTATAAAGATTTGCTATGATTTCCAATTGCGAAAAGTTTGATAAAGTGTTGATAAACTAAGATTTATAACCACTGGCCCTAGTGATCTTTGAACAGAGAGTTGTACTCCTAAATTACTACTATAATTTTTACGACAGGTGCTACAAACATTTCAGCTTTACCGAACATTTCTAAGTAGGTTTACTATTAATAAAAAGGTTTAACAACTTTATGTCAATAATACCTATAATAGCACCCAACCATAAGGACAGGCAAAGTAGTTCTGGCAACGCACGGGTTTCACAGAAAAAAAAGTGCAAAATAAGGAAACGTCACAAACCAAGTGTAATATTTGTGAACGAAGGTATGAGAGATATCATTTCAGTGTATAAAATGAACGGGATCGTTAAACGATTTGATAAAAGTCAATACATTTCAATGCTCTTTCGGACGCAGTTTTATATATTATGTCAATAATAGCACACAAAAAAATTAGATTAACGCTAAGTATATATATATATATATATATATATATATATATATATATATATATCGACTGTATTTGTAAAAACACACGTGCATAAGGTAAGTTTGAAATATATTGTTTAAATAATTTAGCAACAGAATTAAATCAGAAAATTACATCATCCAGTGATAATTTAACAAGTACATAATACATATTCTTATTTAAATTCTACTCATTGTGGGGCGTTGAAGCTGCACATCAGTCCAGTGCGTTAATAAAGAACAAAAGGTTTTATTCCTTTAATTAAAATTCAGGAAAAGCGATTCCAATAAAGTACTCCAGAAAGTCTTCAAATTTCAAAGAAATGTCTTTTAAATTAGTAAACAGAGATTAAAGAATTATCCATTCTTAAAAATTCATGGAAACACTCAAGTAGTAGAAATCATAAATTTACACAAAAAAATGCAACAATTTCTGCAAACAGAATAAACCAATTTCTGATAATACCAAGTAAGAGTTGTCGATGTGTTGAGAGTTAAGACATTAGAGGTAAATTTATTATTATTATTATTATTATTATTATTATTATTATTATTATTATTATTATTATTATTATTATTATTATTATTATTATTATTATTATTATTATTATTATTATTATTATTATTATTATTATTATTATTATTATTATTATTATTATTATTATTATTATTATTATTATTATTATTATTATTATTATTATTATTATTATTATTATTATTATTATTATTATTATTATTATTATTATTATTATTATTATTATTATTATTATTATTATTATTATTATTATTATTATTATTATTATTATTATTATTATTATTATTATTATTATTATTATTATTATTATTATTATTATTATTATTATTATTATTATTATTATTATTATTATTATTATTATTATTATTATTATTATTATTATTATTATTATTATTATTATTATTATTATTATTATTATTATTATTATTATTATTATTATTATTATTATTATTATTATTATTATTATTATTATTATTATTATTATTATTATTATTATTATTACTATTATTATTATTACTATTATTATTATTACTATTATTATTATTACTATTATTATTATTACTATTATTATTATTACTATTATTATTATTATTACTATTATTATTATTACTATTATTATTATTACTATTATTATTATTATTACTATTATTATTATTACTATTATTATTATTACTATTATTATTATTACTATTATTATTATTATTATTATTATTATTATTATTATTATTACTATTATTATTATTACTATTATTATTATTACTATTATTATTATTACTATTATTATTATTACTATTATTATTACTACTATTATTATTACTACTATTATTATTATTACTATTATTATTATTACTATTATTATTATTACTATTATTATTATTACTATTATTATTATTACTATTATTATTATTACTATTATTATTATTACTATTATTATTATTACTATTATTATTATTACTATTATTATTATTACTATTATTATTATTACTATTATTATTATTACTATTATTATTACTATTATTATTATTACTATTATTATTATTACTATTATTATTATTATTATTATTATTATTATTACTATTATTATTATTACTATTATTATTATTACTATTATTATTATTACTATTATTATTATTATTATTATTATTATTATTATTATTATTATTACTATTATTATTATTATTATTATTATTATTATTATTATTATTATTATTATTATTATTATTATTATTATTATTATTATTATTATTATTATTATTATTATTATTATTATTATTATTATTATTATTATTATTATTATTATTATTATTATTATTATTATTATTATTATTATTATTATTATTATTATTATTATTATTATTATTATTATTATTATTATTATTATTATTATTATTATTATTATTATTATTATTATTATTATTATTATTATTATTATTATTATTATTATTATTATTATTATTATTATTATTATTATTATTATTATTATTATTATTATTATTATTATTATTATTATTATTATTATTATTATTATTATTATTATTATTATTATTATTATTATTATTATTATTATTATTATTATTATTATTATTATTATTATTATTATTATTATTATTATTATTATTATTATTATTATTATTATTATTATTATTATTATTATTATTATTATTATTATTATTATTATTATTATTATTATTATTATTATTATTATTATTATTATTATTATTATTATTATTATTATTATTATTATTGCTTTTATTGTTGTTATTTACCATTGCCGTTGTCAAAAGCCTCTGCAGTTTGACTTTACAGGTCCTTGCACGTGTGAGCGCAGAATTCTGCAGCATTTTTATATGTCCTCGAGTGAGTATTGGACATACTTATGAATTTCATTTTCTGTTTCGCTACTGAATGTTTCCAAATCATCTCAAAATGCTTTCCTATAACTTTTATAGGTCCCTATAATTGAATAATTGAATGGCGTAACAGCAGTGCCTCGTTATCTCAGAAATTTAGGCAATAAAATGTACTAAAATGATGCAGAATGTTGATTTCCTGTAATAGTTTATATATATTTTTTTCAAGTGTCTTATATATTGAGGTGGTTCGGGCTCGGCTGTAACCCGGTTGAGCTCTCCCAACGCTCAAACACCTCACACTTAGGTATAGCGGTAATGGAGAGGGTTGTCATTATGGACCACCCTCTTTGTCTCTACACTTTTCATACTTCAAAATCTGACTTGTTATGTTACTTTAATCGGGAGAATTGGTCCTTATGTATTTAAATGTAAACAGTGTATAAACGTGATTAAGTGTACGTTAATTGACTGAGGCCTAGGGGTAGTGATATTTAGCATTTTATAGCATTTATGCATTTTCAATTCAGCATTTCATAGCATTTTCAAAAAAAGAGCTTAATTTGAGTTAATTTTTTAAAAATTATGAAATATTAATATTATTTATATGAGCTTTAAAACACATTTATGGAGGATTATTAATGACTTAAAACTACATTAAGTGTCAATTTATTTTACATTAATATAGGTTAAAGCAATATACAGAAATGCAGAAGTTGATAAAAACCAAAGCATACTGCATAACACGAAAGAAAGGATAAATGCATACTGATGTAAAACTAGCACAATAAAAAAAATGCACTAAATTATTTTCGCACTTACTTACGTGACCTACGCATAGAATGAATGAAAGTTGCTCGTAAAACCGAACAGATCAATGAAAATCGGAACTTTGGCAACTGAGAACTCCAAATGGAATTAACATGTTTTTATCACTTCCTTAAAATCAGGATTGCTATTTGTTTTCAGAGACAAGGATTAAAATTTTTCTTTAACTGGGTTCATGACAGTCATTAGGTGTGGTCAGAGGATTCTCTTTCGTAAAACAACTGAATTCGCTTCAGTACAAAAGATACCTCATATGGGCAATGGTGGAAAAATAGGCTAATTTATGCGGGAAAGGTTGCTTTCTAAACATGCAAAGGTTCTACAGACTCTTCAGTTAAGGTTTCCAGAAGAAAAAGCATTGGGATAAAATAATTACTACTTGGGAAAATCGACGATTTCGCATTTATATTGTATTTTCAGTCAATTTCGCACTTTATCGCATTTGCAAAAAATCACCACCTTTACTGATGCCCCATACCTATTACAAAGTGTATCGGTTACAAAATAGTCTGCAGGCCACAAACAACTACTTGATGTTCTCTGTATTGTGTAAAAGCGATATGTTCTATTATTGGATGTGTAGTTGCAGCAAAATCCATCTGAATCAAGTAACTGGACTTAGAAAATGGGTGAACAGCTTGTGCAGACTGCCGATCAGCTGTGGAAGCGGGAAAGTGGAAACGATGATGGCCGAACAAGCGCTGCTTCTAAAATATCGCACACAGAAGCTTCCAACGAATGATGAAAATTGTATAATTTTGAATGGGCTTCACAAACTATATGAGAAATATTCCATTTTGGCCATCAAAGATATTGTTAGCATGACGCAGAATTTACTAGTGTGTCTGCATTAAGTATGGATATAGATATTGTCTCATAAGGAATGCTTTTTAAGAAAAGCAATTATTTGAAATAACTTCTGACAATCAATACTAATTTTTAAACTATTGACCATTAGATTCTATGGTCTTGAGCCATTGTTCAGCTAGGTTTATTATCCTACGAGGTACCATTCTCCGGTTTTTGATGTGAAGAGATCGGCGACACCCACTTGCACTGCTTCAAAGTTGTTAAAATTTCCTCCACGTAGAATTTAAACAAGAATTAAATCAATATATTTAAAAAGAAATTCAGTAATTAATATTGGTGTTGTAAATCATTTCTGGAGGATAACAAAGACATCATTAAGAATCATCATGCCACTCTGGGAACTCATATTTTAACTTAAATCCAAATTTAACAAACCCAAATAAAATTTGTTTTAAAACTCTATCAAATACCATCACAGCTTAGCAATTCACGTATCTCCATGAGTTGGAAAGAATAAAAAGCCGCTACGTTAAATAACATTCAAAATTGTATTAAAAGGATAGAGCATCCAATAACTTACCTTTATTATTAATTTTCTCTTTGTTTTACTTTATGATTTTCTCCTTAGGTTTTAAGGTTATACAATATTTGAAGTATACAAACTTCCATTACAATTTGTTTATTCTATTTCCATTTTTATTACTATTTATGAATAAAATTTGCAAAGCCTAGATGTTCTTAAAGTTATTATAGTCCTCTATTTTATGCCAGTAGATCTGAAGATTTTGTAAACGTACCCATGGAATGGAATTACTGTTTACATGTCATAAGGAAGACGTATAAACATGCTGTGGTGAACAATTTTATTATACCTACTTCAATACCTATAGACCCAGATGTAGCTTTGGTTTCTTTATATTGCCAAGAAAACCAGCAGATGCTGCAGCTAATGATAATAAATAATTTTCAAGACTAATACGTTGTAATGGACGTTTCCATCTCCACGCATTACCTACAAGTTGCTTGCTAGAACTTCTGTGAGATATACATCCTGCTTTTCCTTAGATTTACCTTAACAAAGCTGGTAAGGAAATTGTCTTATACATTCGTGGTTACAATGCAACAGCTGTTTCTGACATTAAAGCCAGAATTTGGTCGAGTAATCCAATCAGACACTCCTAACATAATCACAATTAATGTAAATTGGATGTCTGCAGGTAGCAGCAACAATACTGCGAAAAAGAATAAATGTAGCAGGAAAACCAGACTATCTGTACGTTGGGCGCCAATAACAGAACTTACCTACTAATAATACATTATTATTTTCATGGTTTCATGAAAAATACCTATTCATTTTAGGCTCCTCCAATCCCCCCGACACCAAAATGTGGTGTATACTTGAACAACATTAATCAGGAACGACAATTTGGTTAATTTCTAAACTTTATAGATATATGTAATTCAGAAGCTTCCAAAGATCCAATACGAAATTCTTCAAGAACGTCTCTCCACCCCAAAACTACCCTTTACATAGAACATTTTTCAAATGTTTTAATTTTTTTAATATTCTGAGGTACTTCTTGTTAAATGTTTGAATTCTCCAACAAATAGGTGTTTATAGTTTTCTTAAAAAAAAAAGAGCATTGTTTTTTAGTTTCTCTACCAGGTTCATCTACCACGTAAACAGATTTTTTTTTCTTTCACTTAATTCCACTAACCTTTTCCAGGTTGTTCCAGCCTTTAACTATAATGGTCATATCGGCGGATGTTCTCCTACATTCACACTCTCATTCATACTTACAGATTCTGGGGAAGATGGGGAACCATCTTGATTGGAGAAACATGCCCACCCCCAACCGGGTATCAAACCCGCGACCCCTAACGGCAGGCAGAAAAAGTTGATAATAATATTTCACAGCAAATACCCGTTTTGATACACCCGAATCCAAAATAAATTAGGAAATGTATCTGTCCGTGTGTGTGTATATGTGTGAGTGTGTGTGAGTGTGTGTGCGTGTGTGTGTGTGTGTGTGTGTGTGTGTGTGTGTGTGTGTGTGTGTGTGTGTGTGTGTGTGTGTGAACAGCAAATGGAAAAAAAATTAAATACAGATGCCACACGAAGATATACATATTAAAAAGCTCCCCCACACAAACTGCTTTCAACAAGGGAGAATTTTGGAACTTTTTTATTCTCAAAAATGTCTAACTGGCTAAAAATTTTATTTAAAGTATCATATATTATATCTATAAAATGTTTTAATGACAAATGAAGTATACCAGGTGACCCAACTACTCCCATCTTTCACGCAGGCAAGATATCCCTTTGTGCATTATATCAGTTGCACAACGCAACTGTACAAATTCAGTTACCTATACGCAAGGCAGTGGCGAGAGCGAACTTTGATCTGCTCCGAGTGACAAGAGGCAGTTCCCAGGCTGGAATTATCGTGTGTACGTCTTGATAATAGACAAGATCAGTGTAAACAACCGTATATTTTACATTTTTGTTATAGGGTCTTTATTTTTGGGAGAATAAACTCAGCTTTTAGACTGGGAAAGAGTTGAGAAATTTTTATTTTATTTGTCAGTGGATAACAACAACACTTTTACCTTCTCCAGCACGTAATTGGAGTAAATACCGCACGTATTGCATTCAACCCAAAAATTACATTTTGAGATTTCAGTGGAAATACAGCAGACCAAACTCGTGTGATGTACTTCGGCACTAGATTATAAGCAACGGATGAGTGATTCTTTGTCTTCGTTTCTGTGCAACATTTTATGACGTTTTAGACTGATGCGTGAGAGTGACACGTAGTTAAGGGCGTTCAAATCGCAGCGAATGAAACAAAACGGCAGGATTAAACACAGTTTTGATAATGTAATAAAAAGGCAAAGAGCTACAGACCCACTAGATGACCTAATGTTCTGTTTATATCCTTATAGATGGTGAGTTAACAATAATAATTATGATAAGGGATGTAATAAGAATAGGATTACGGTACGGAGGAGACTCGATAGTTTGTTAAGTGCAGAGGATGTACCCAAAAGTCCAAAGACCCTAAAGTCCAAGGACCCTGGCCTCCTTCAACCCGGGAGTGATGGATAACTCCGGTGATCTTTCCATAGGGCAATACCCGAATTCTTGAAAAGCGCCCCCGCTGAGCACAACGTCAAGACGGGATGGAAGTGGATACGCCACTTACGCGCGTTAACCCCGCAATGAAGACTACCGAATAACCTCGGTGGGACCGCCTGGTGACCTACCACACCTTCTACTAGCTCTGCAGGCTAGTACCCGGGACTTATGAGGCAACCCTCTACCCCCTCTGGGCGGCCGTAGCCTGGCCCTAGGTACGCAATTCCCCGTGGGTGCCGGGAACACACTGCCCCCTCGAGTCCAACCCAATCCGAACAACTCCCAAGGGGGACTCGACACTGCGACCAGTCTTGATCTATTGTACCCATGCCTCAATGGGGCATCCCCGCGAGGAAGGATGAGGCGAAAGGAGAAAGAAAGCGGCTGTCTCAAGGACCCATGACAATAGACGACAGGTTATCTGCACTTTACTAGTTGGAAACTCCCCGGCAGGCCAGAAAATCCGGCAGCGCACCAAATTGCTGTCTGGAAACGGCCTCACCAGTTCCTACCGGAGGAGGAAGTTTAACTCCCAGCAAATCATCATGTCATGTACCTACGCCGAGACACTTGTCGACACTTCTACCCTGAAACATACCACCAAATGATAGGTGATAATGGAGATGAAATGGAGTGACAGGAAATTCGGGGGATGCAATCAACCTACCTAGCGCCTCGGGAAAATTCAGAATAAAACCTATGGATCGGCCACGGGAATCAAACCCGGCCTTTCCGAATGCGGACTACAGACGGAACCACCTGAGTCATCCCGGACGGTCCAATAAGAATAGGAATAACAAACGTAACAAGAAAAGTAAGTGTATAACTAATAGAGCAATAGCAATAGTAGGACACTGAAATCTAAGTGCCCTCATGTTTGCATGGTTTTCTTTACATTACATACCTGCCTTTTAGAAAATATCTAATAATACATTTCTACAACCGTTTATCTGGATTAACATGAAATAGAAGAACAAGTGTTTCAAGAATATTTTTAAAAAAAATGGTCACAGAAGGTAATGTAATTTTAATTTAACAGGTTTATGTAGATAACATATCTTTGATATCTATTATTATTCTTACAAAGATTATCTAACAGAACTATTTCTACAAAATGTGATCTCGACTAACATAACTAACTAGCATTTTAACAGTAGTTTGTAGGGTGGATAGAGAAAGACATGTGAATGCAACAGATCATAGTTTTTCTAGGGCAAGTGAGTGAGTGTGTAGTGTTTTAGGGTCCGTCGACAACAAGGTCATTTGGGCCCGTCTAGGGCAAGTATTGCATATCTATGTGTGTGGAGCCCTGAATCAAAAAGATAAAACAAATTAAACAATTAAAAAGATACCCTGTTTGTTCATATGGGTGCGTATGAATGTATACAGGTGAGTCAAAATAACGCCGACAACGCTTAGTATGTTGCGCAGGACAGTACATTGATCGTTTTTTGAAAAGGGTCTTACGTCCGGAAACACCGGTTTTGGATGTTGTAAACCTCAGTGTTAGAGAACTGGAGTCCTAGGTGCATGTTTGAGCGGACGAAAATCCAGTGCGCAGATCGTTCGAAATTACCAGTACACCTTTAGTATCATTTATGGTCTGGAATAATTGCTGATCATATCATTGGTGCGTATCTACTTCCAAACTGACAAGTGGGACCCATCTAGCTCGCATTTCTTAGAGATAATTTATCTATCGTATCGGAGGACGTCTCACTTCACATTCGGCAGGTAATATGGCTACAACACGACGGAGCTCTGTAACAGTATTTTTTTAGTAATGTTCGAAGGAATAATAAATATATAAAAATGTATGTAGTTGTGTGATTGGCCGAAGTAGTAGTGGTATCACGTGGTGTGATGACGTGTCAGTGAATCGGCCAATCACAAAATAAAGTGGGAATCACTATGGGGACAAGAAAATCAATAATCTAGAAAAGTGTTAGAATCTTGTGTCTTGCTGGAGAACGAGGAAGTTGACTTAAGATGTTACGATCATTATAATTGTAAAGAAAAATTAATAAGATTCGAAAAGTGTTATTCAATATTTATAATATAAAAGAGTGAATCGTAGTTTATATTATATAATTAAATAATATATAACAAAATTGGACTCATCTAAATTTTATTTTCACCAAAAATCCGCGTCCACACCTTAGAAAGATCTCATGACTCTTATTAGATTAAAACTTGACTTGGATATTACAAAGAAGTTGGCGTGATTCTTATTGGAAGAAGAAGATCGAAAATAAAATCCCGTTACAAATGGCGCCCAACGTGGGGCTCGAATAGGATAAAGAAGAGGAGATCGTGCATCGTGCAGCTCCGTGGGAATTTAAAAGGAAAGAAGAAAGAAGAGAGAAGAAAGAAGAAAACGAGAACTGGTTTAAGTGAGTGAAATTTAAAAAAAAAAAAAAAAAAAAATAATAATAATAATAATAGTAGTAGTAGATTTATGTTGTTAAGAAATCAGAAAATAGTTAAAAAGATGGCGAGTAGAAAAGAAATAATAGTGGAAGGAGAAGTTACTGATAGTGTAGGAATGAATAGGGAGGATGCAAGATTAAGCATAGATAATGAGTCAATGTTGGAAAGAATAACAAGAATGTTAAGTAATTTAGATTCTAAAATAGAACAAAATGCAAATGATTTAAAATCAGAAATGAGTAATTTAGATTCTAAAATAGAACAAAATGCAAATGATGTAAAATCAGAAATAAGTAATTTAGATTCTAAAATAGAACAAAATGCAAATGATTTAAAATCAGAAATGAGTAATTTAGATTCTAAAATAGAACAAAATGCAAAGAATTTAGATTTTAGAATGAGAGATGTAAAATCAGAAATAGGAGATGTTAAATCTGAAATGAGTAATTTAGATTCTAGAATGAAAGATGTAAAATCAGAAATGAGTAATTTAGATTCTAAAATAGAACAAAATGTAAATGATTTAACTAAGAAAATGAATGATTTAGATGTAGGAGTAAGACAGGAACTAGCACAAAATGTGAGTAACTTAGAAATTAATTTATTACAGAAGCTAAAACAGGAATTAAAATCTGAAATTTCACAGGAGATTAGAGAAGGGAGAAAAGAGTGTAGGGATAATATGGAAAGGCTCATGCAGATCATAGAGATTAATAAGGATGAGAATAGAAAGGAAGTCAATGAGTTGAGAGAGATAATTCAGGAAACTAGGTTAGGTCAGGACATTGTGAAACAAGAAATAAGAATGGAATTAAACAAAGAGTTAGAAACATTTAGGATACAACAGGCAGAAATAACACAAAAACAAAGAGAAGAATTAGGAGATAAAGTAGAACAAAGAATCCATGTAATTTGTTCTGAAATGCAATTACAACATGATGAAAGTAAGATACACCAAGAGGAAATAAAGTTACAAATTGATGAGATAAGTAAAGCAAAAGAAGAAGTAATTTTGCAAATTAAAGAGGTAAAAGAACATTTTGAAAAAGAAAAGGATAACTTAGGAAAACTGACACAAGTTGTAATTGCATTACAGGCTAGAAAAGTAAATAACGGGAAAGAAATGTCTAGAATTACAAATATAAACGATTGTGACTTACCAGGTGAATTAAGCAATCATCAGAAGTCTAGTGATGTAGTAAGTGAATGTAGTGATTTTGTGAGTCCAGATAATGATATTAACTATCACAGAAACACACAAAACATGTCCTCACACACACAACTCCACAGTCTAGGTCAAAATGAATGTGTACATTATTCACTAAATGATATTAGTCCACCAAGTTTTGATGAGGAATCAGGTGATAATCCAAAAGTATTTCTTAGGGAATTGGAAGAATATTTCCGTATTAAGAGAATTCCCAATGAATTTCGGATGGTAATAGTAAAACGCTGTTTGAAGAAAAATGCTCTTGAGTGGTTAAGGTTAACTTTGGCTTCACATGAAACATACAGTACTTTCAGAAATCTGTTTATAAATAGATTTTGGGGACCTGAGAGACAAAGAAGAATAAAAGTTGAGTTAGCAACGGGTAGGTTTGAGTTTAAAAAAGGGATTTCTATGACTGAATATTTCTTAAAATTAGCAAACAAAAATAAGTTGATCAATCCCGAAATTTCTGAGACAGAAATTGTCAACATGCTAATACGTCATTATCCACCACATATCAGAAATCATTTAATTGTGGCTAAGCCTATCGATTTCTCTGATATGATTGAATTATTATCCGAATTTGAAGCACATAACCTCATTAATGATACTACATCCTGTGATGGTAACTATAATAACGTCCATATTGAGCGAGGAAGAAATCGACAGGAATCACAACCTACAAATAATAGGAATAATAGGACGAGTTTAAATTGGGGCGGGGCACCCGTGAGAAATCAAAGATTTGAAGGAAGAGGTTATGATCCTAGACGAACTTATGAATCTGTAATTCCCGGAACAGGAAAGGGAGTTCAAAATAATGTGCAAAGGAATTATCATAACAATCAGTCGACGAGAATTGGAAGAAATGATCACATAAACCATGTAAGATTTTATCGAGGAAATAATCAGCGAATAAGTAACTTTAATAGGGGTAGAGGTACTAGTTTATTTAGTGCAAATCAAAGAGATTTTAGGGGTGTGAGATTTGAAAGAAGTAATCAAAATGAAAGAGTCGAAAATACACAAAGCACAGAGAATGATGTGAATATAAACGATAGCACCAACTTAACCAACAATGAAAGTAATAATCAGAGGGAGACGGAAAACTAAAAACCAAATCATTTTGTGCTCTGGAAAGTGGTTCGGTGAGGATGACACAGGGCGAATTGAAAGTTGAAGATAACGGAAATAAGCTCACTCTCTTGCAGAAAAATAAGGAATTAGTTAACCCACCTCAGATAATTATTTACCTATGGGATAAAGAATATACAGCCTTAATTGATACTGGAGCCAGTTCTACTGTGATAAGTGAGGAATTGTTTAAAAATCTGTTAGCTAACTATAAAGTGGAATATTTAAATGTGTGTAACGTTTACTGCAGTACTGCAATTGGGAAGAAAAAGGATAGGATTAAATATCAAGTATTAATTAAGGGGCGAATAGGTGAATGGAATTTCAATTTCATTGCGTTGGTAATTCCACATTTGGCAAGAGATGTAATTGTGGGTAATGATTTATTATATGAATGGCAAAGTGTATTGAATTTCGAAATGCATGAAATGAAGGTTAAGACAGAAAATGATTTATTAGTAATAAAATTATTGGAAGAAGATGGAAGAAAAGAAGAGAATATGGATAATATAAATAATGAAAGGTTTTTTGTGGAAGATATACTTTTGCAAGAAAATGGTAATATTGAATACGAGGAAAATGAAAATTGTGGGAAGAGTTTAATTATTGATGGATTGCAAAATAATGTAACTGACCTTGAAAAGCATTGTTGCCAATTATATACAATACAAGATAAGAATGGCGGAAGCCAAATGGAGGAAGAAATAGAATTCCAGAGAATATTACAAGTAAAGTTAGAAAACACATACAATCTAGATCAAGCGAGAAAAGAACAGCTGAAATTATGTATATTAAAGAACAGAAAAGCCTTTAGTTCAAAACCTGGACTGTGTAACAAATATACTCACACATTTAAAGTGAATGATACTGCTCCGTATACACATAAAAGCAGACCTTTACCCATAGCTATAAGACAGCAAGCATCAGAGGTGATAAATAAAATGTTAGAAAATGGAATAATAGAAATTTCTAACTCACCTTACTTACATCCTCTATGTTGGGTTCATAAATCAGATGGCTCATTGCGTATGACAATTGATGCAAGAAAAATTAATTCATTAACCCAACCAGACCATTTTAGGCCTCTTGGAGTGGATGAAGTGCTATCTAAGTTAGAGCGTGGAAAATATTTTTCGAAATTAGATTTGGTGTCCTCATATTGGCAGATTCCCCTGGATGAATCAGTTAGAAAATATACTGCGTTTAATTTTGGAGGGAGAATTTACCAGTTCAAAACATGCGGTTTTGGATTGTCAACAAGTGGAAGTGCATTACTTCGAGCCTTATATAATATTTTTGGAGATACAATTGAGAATTTTGCTATTCAATATATAGACGATTTTCTTATCTTTGATCAAGATTTCGACGAACATATATCTCATCTGAATTACATATTTACAAAATTTTCTGAAAGTGGTATGACTATAAATTTGGATAAATCAAGTTTTATTGCCAAAGAAATTGAATTTTTAGGGTACATAATATCCGAAAAAGGTATGGCACCAAATCCAGATAGAATAAAATCCATTGAATCTATTCCACCACCAAAGAATATTAAACAACTAAGAAGATTTATTGGCATACTACAGTATGAAAGTAAGTTTGTGGTAAATTATGCCAAGGAGCTTAGTCCTTTGAGAGAACTTTTGAAGAAGAATTCAGTCTGGAAGTGGACAGAAAAACACCAACAGTCTTTTCAAAACATTAAAGAGTTATTTAAAAACGCCATTCTTTTGGAAAGACCTATTAGAAACCAACCCTTTAACATCTATTCAGATGCTAGTATCCATGCTTATGCAGCAGTATTAACTCAAACTGATTTGGATGGGAATAATCATGTAATTGCCACTGCTTCAAGAGTTTTGAACCAAAATGAATCTAACACTTGTATTACGGAGTTAGAAATAGGAGCTATATATTTTGCTTTGCAAAAATTTAGGCAATATGTGTACAATACTAAAGTCATTGTATATACTGACCATATTAGTCTATCATTTATAAAAAAATGTAAACTAACTAGCTCTAAAATATCTCGTTACATACATGAAATTACTTCCTATGATATTGAGGTTCGGCACATCTCAGGAAAGAATAATATATTTAGTGATTTGTTGTCGAGACAGAAAATGCATGGAGAAATTCCAGATACATTGTCACAATCTCAACATGAGATAAAACTTTTCGAGTTAAATTTTACATGCGATAGAAATCTTACTCTAAAATTTAAAAATATCTCGGAAATTCAACAAAATGATTCGAAATTATCTGCATTGTTGCGACAGGCTCCAGCAGTTGAAGATGCTGCGAATTGCACCATAGCCAAGAAAAATGGTGTACTTTATAAATTACATGGAGATGTGATAAAAAAATGGAAGGTTATAGTTCCCAGTAGTTTAGAAGAAAGTGTAATCACTTCATTTCATCACCACCTAGCTCATTCTGGATGCGAGAAAACTTCCATGACCATCAAAGAACAGCTATATATAAAGCACATTGATAGGAAAGTACGGAAATTAATTTCAACGTGTGAACTGTGCCAAAGAGCTAAACCTATAAACATCAAATATGATTTTGAACCTCAGACCATCATCAGAGATAAAAAGAATGAATTAGTTGCGATCGATGCACACGGGGAGATGCCGGCTAGTCAATATAATTGTAAATACATTTTTGTGATGTTTGACATTTTTACTAAATTTGTGAAAATTTACCCCGTTCAAAATATTAAGAGTAAAACATGTGTCAATAAAATTTTAAAGGGGTGGATACCAGAATATGGGCAAATAAAAGCCATACTTTCAGACAACGCCACAGTTCATCGAAGTAAATTGTTTACATCCGAGATGAAGAAAAACAATATCAAAATTTATAATTCTTCGGTTTATTATCCACAAGGAAATCCTTGTGAGAGAGTGATGCGAGACTTAACTTTTTATTTTCGAATACTGTGTCATTCAAATCACCGGTGTTGGTATAAATATTGTACTGTCATAGAAAAAATAATAAATAACACCCCAAACGCTACTACAAGATTCGCTCCAATAGAGCTAATGACTGGAAAACCCCCTGAACCTCTTATATTAAATGTGCAAACGACTGTTGAGGAGAAAACAAATGTGCTAAATGATGAAGAGAAATGCGCCGAAGCATTTAAAAGAATACTAGAAAAATCTGAAAGCAGATTAAAGAAAGTACAAAGAAGAAAGGCCAAATGGGATCCTGAAATAAATGATATGGTTTTAGTGAAGACATTTAACATCTCAGATGCTAGACGAAAAGTGTATTGGAGAATGAACTTAATTTATAAAGGTCCATATAAAATAGTAAGAAAATTTGGGGATCATACGTACGAATTAAGAGACGATGATAATAAAATGATAGGAAGATATCATAAGACATTAATGAAACCTTTCAAAAGCCTTGACAGTAATTGAAACAATATTGAATATATACTATGTGTGTGATAAATAATAATAATAATAAAAAAAAACATTGTTAAACATCAATATATTGTTGTATTTTAATTAATGTTAATGTATGGTTGTGTTTTATGTTTGTATAATAATAATGTGAAATTGTTGTTAAATGTTCATTTATTATATTTCATCCAATGTATGTTTATCGTTATATGTTATGTAAGTTATATTTATGTTATAGTTCATTGTTGTAAACGAAATTGTTAATTGGGGCTGTTCTTCGAAATATATGGACACAGATTGTTAATTCCTTTATTTGGTTATTTTCCATATATTTCGAAGAAGGGCATTTGTAACAGTATTTTTTTAGTAATGTTCGAAGGAATAATAAATATATAAAAATGTATGTAGTTGTGTGATTGGCCGAAGTAGTAGTGGTATCACGTGGTGTGATGACGTGTCAGTGAATCGGCCAATCACAAAATAAAGTGGGAATCACTATGGGGACAAGAAAATCAATAATCTAGAAAAGTGTTAGAATCTTGTGTCTTGCTGGAGAACGAGGAAGTTGACTTAAGATGTTACGATCATTATAATTGTAAAGAAAAATTAATAAGATTCGAAAAGTGTTATTCAATATTTATAATATAAAAGAGTGAATCGTAGTTTATATTATATAATTAAATAATATATAACAAAATTGGACTCATCTAAATTTTATTTTCACCAAAAATCCGCGTCCACACCTTAGAAAGATCTCATGACTCTTATTAGATTAAAACTTGACTTGGATATTACAAAGAAGTTGGCGTGATTCTTATTGGAAGAAGAAGATCGAAAATAAAATCCCGTTACAGCTCTAGTACACTTTGAGAGACATATGTGGAATCTCCTCAACGTTACATATCCCAACCAATGGATCGGTAGAGAGGGACCAGTTCCATGGGCAGCACGATCACCAGATCTGACACCACTGAAAATCATGGTGTACGCTACACCTGTAACATCAGAAGAGGACCTCACTCTACGAGTATTTGGAGCGATTGCCATTCTTTCACATGTACGTGAAGCTCAGCGCCGCCGAAGTAGGCTCTGCATTGACGTAGGAGTTACCCAGTTTGAACCCAGTTTGTAATGTTAAACTGCTTTGTGCTGCAAACCGTTTGTTCGATCTATTGAAGACATGTGGAAGGGACAGTTTGATGGTGTACTGCGTCCAAACCATGTGTTTTCGAACATGGGTTGCTGCTTGGAATATGATCCGTTTGCCGTCCTGCACAACATACTGAGCGTTTCGGGTTTTTTTTATCTATTGTTTTTCTTTTCTTCTCACTCTGCATATGTATACAATGTAACTTAAAAATTGATATTCGGTTAAATATCAATCTTAATATTTAAATTTAACGGGCGCCGGGGTAGCGCGGTGGTTTCGTTCGCGGCTCCCGTTCTAAGGGTCCCGAGTTCGATTCCCGGCTCTGGGGTTGGCGATTTTAAGTCGACCCTATCCACGCCTTCACCTCTGTCTAGCACATGTGAAGTATCCCCTATGCCCAACGTGGTTCGGAGTCCACGGTAAAAACTGTAGGTCCTCTCACCTCACCGCCATCTTCACTATCACCCTATCATCGGAGGTAATGGACACCGCCCTCTGGGTGCCTCCACCTGAGAAATGGGTCCGGTCATCACTTGGTGGGGTGAGGTTACCCCGAAGGCCAAGGTTGCCATGTGGGGAGTGTTAGTAACTAACTATATTTAAATTCAGCACTTTCCAAGAATGTGACTCGAATATTTTTAAAAGAAACCTCCTACACAAACTACCCTTTGCATGGAAAACCTTTCCAGGTTCTGATTTGCTAAACATTTCTTTCGTGATTTTAAATATATAAATTACCATATATTTATTGTATTTGAAAGGTAAATAAAATACATATACCTACGTCAGATGGCCCCTTCATTATGAAGAATGTTTTTATGATTGTAACGCCCACACAAGTAGAGTTAAAGAACACAATTTATGGCAAATAAATATGTTTGTAACATTGGTCATTTATTGGTTCTGAATGTTCTAATATTTTATACTTTTCTGAATTATAAAACAGCATTTGTTTATTTTTCACACCACTTTATAGCGATAGCTTTGAAAATATTGGCTATTTCTTTTGTTTGTTGTAATCGTTTTATATCTGCAATGAACTGTATCTGGATAAGGTTTTTTCCGGGGTTTTCCCTTATCTTCAAAGACAAATGTTGGGTAACTCTAAGCTCTATGGACCCTGAGCTCATTTGAGCACAATTTCACCCATTCCATTCATCGTCCGAAATGACTTAACTTTGGAGGACGTAAATTAAAAAAGTGAACTGTATAAATGTATATCAGGAAAGTGTTGTTTATTAATAAGAAAGAAGTTAAAGAAGGAACTTTTGTAATAAAAATTCATAGCAGAGTGTTCATGTGAATGCAGCACAACAGAGCTTTTTCGTGGTTTGCTACTGTTAATTTATAAATTAGCATCGCATTCCCGCCTTTACACATGAAACAGTTCACAAAGCGTTACGTGTGCAGAATTGCGGCTGCACGTGCTTTTGTGTGCGTGCGTGAGTGCAAGTTTAGTAAAATAAGTTTTAAGTATATTTGGAGATAGGTCGTTTCTAAATTGGTTAAGTCGGTTTAAAACTTATTGACGTCGCAGTGAATATCTCCGAGTCCTAACAGTAAGCTTTGAAAC
Organism: Mantis religiosa; assembly: GCA_030765055.1. NCBI lineage: Eukaryota > Metazoa > Arthropoda > Insecta > Mantodea > Mantidae > Mantis > Mantis religiosa. Next base: position 86,029,968 of record CM060951.1, read on the forward strand.
AAAACAATAACCCATTTAAATATACACACTTACCCAACTGATGCAACCTGACTATTGAAACTAGTTTCATTTTTAACATTTCATTTGCATTAGAAGTGGGACACGTCTTCATCTTCTTCTTCTTCTTATACTGTTCTCTACCCTGTGGCTTCCTCTTCAACTCATTCATTTCCATCCCTTCTCTTTCTTGCTATTTCTACAATATATTGTTCTCACATATTTCTCGGTCTCCCCCGTCTCCCCCTTCATTCTGATTTTGCTTCGTATACTTGTTCTTTCCTTCGCTGTTCATCCATTCTAGTTAGATGTCCATACTATTTTAATCTTTTTTCTCCATCTCTTTTCAAGTTTTTCCTAATATTTTGTTATTAACTCAATAGTTCCTTATTTTCCCTAACACTCTCTTTAAATATTTCATTCCTGAGGATATTATTCTGCTATTATATTTCTCTAGCATACTTACCCTCGTAAGCGGAACACAACTGATGGAATCCAGGGCAGTGGCCAAAAGTCATTTAACAAATTTATATACATTTCCACTCCGAACAACTACTACGTGATGTAATGCTTTCTGCTCTCATTTGTCATATGGAAACGCAAGGTTCACTCCACAAATCGAAATTTTAAAATATCATTTATATATTTAGTTATTTGGGATATTTTCAAACTTCTCATAACCGAAGATACTTTAATTCTATCATTAACAGACGCAAAATATTGGAGAATTTCTACACTTACAAAGCAACTGTATGCAATGCTACATTTCAATTACTTATTTAGTAGGCTTACAACAGGTTTACAAAATACAAACTATGCACTGATGTGCTATTCAAATGACGAAAGACCCAGCGAAGGAGTTAAATTAAAAGTGTTGACAAATAATAAGGGAATATTCCTGACCAAAGCTTCTTTAAAATTAATGGAATATTCAGAGAAGTTTATATAGGTAAGTTTCTAAAATTCATACGATTTTTTAATTCTTGTTTTTTAACTTTTTTATGTTTATACCTATATTTAATCACATTCTTTTCATATTTCCAGGCCTTAGGAATCCTGAGGAACAGCTTTAGTTAAACAAAACGCTTCTCTCTGCATCTGGAAGTCCAAAGGAGGTTAGCATTTTATTATTTTTTTTTTCTGAGGGAATTTGGCATTGCAACCAGTCTTGGTCTATTGTACCTTATTTCCCCAAGTGCGACATCCCCGGCAGGAAGGATGAGGCAAGAGGGCGACCGGCCCAAGGAGCCACTACAGTGCAGAGGACAGGGTCCCTACATTTTACTTAGATGGAAACCTTCCCCAGCAGGCCAGGAAAACGGACATTCCCACTTGCTGTGTTTCGAAGATAGTCGCAACAGTCGTTTCATAGACCGACAACCATCCTAACGGAGAAGGAAGTGGTTCACTCAGATAATATCATCCCGCCATGCACCGCCGAGACACCCACCGACACTTCTATCCTAAAAGAGACCACCAGAAGATATATGATCTGAAATGATAATGCAGATGAAATGGAGGGACAGGAAAATTGGAGGATTTAATTAGCCTAGCCAGGATTCGCCTAGAGACCCGGGGAAAGTTCCTAAATAAACCATGGGTCAGGTAGATTGGCCACTGGAATCGAACCGGGGCCCCCCGAATGCGGGCAAGAGAAGTCCTCCTGAGTTGTCCCGCTTCCGTAAGTTAGAGTTTAGCCTATTCGATAGACAGTAGATAGACAGTAGATTCAGTGTAGGTATACTAAATTCATTAGTACATTTTCTTCTTGACATCTTATAACTACCTATTTTCACTATATCTGCAGGATACAAAGATTCAACAAATGTTATTGCAGCCAAACCTTTATTTTATTGGTTATTAATATTTACTATTTGTTTTAGATAATCCTAGAGCAACTTTTTGTCTGAAAATATAAAAAATTGACAAATTCTCCGAAAGTTGAAGAAATAACTGCAACTTTACTGTCATTACATATGTTAAAATCACCAATTTTAATTAAAATATTTAGCAGCTTTTAAAACAATTAAAAACAGTGGCAATCCACTCTTTTATTGAAATCCACTCAAATGGAAACAACACTGAATAAGCCCAAAATCCTGTCTATTGTGAAAGAAGGATTTGATTCCCAAAGAAGCTATACTAAGAGTAATTATTCCTGAAAAAATACACAGGATAATCAAGAACTGGAATGTTTTAAACATTTTTAGTAGATATTTCAACATTTTCTTCAAACTATATTGCTTAAACCACAAGAAAAGATATAAAAATATGTATATAAAACGGAAAACACCTGCAACTACATTAAAACAAAATGTGCACTGTTAAGAATCATTTGTTTTGGAAATTTTTGTTCCTCCAAGAAACCTACGTTTGTCTTGTTCTTTGAGATCATGCTGAACTTTCTTGGAAACACAACTTGAGATTTATTTGTAAATGTGTAAACTTGAGGAGGCATCGTGAAAAGTATGGAGAAAACGGGTTATAGTAGCAAAAGTTGTTTCACCTTTAGCGTCGTCTGTTTATTGAAAAGATGTTTGTGAGAAGAGTTTAGGTACATTTTGATCTGGCGTAAAAAAGTACTGCTTTCTTTTACCTAAGTGTATATAGCGATCCTTTGTTTAATGTGGTGTGATATATGCGTTAATGCTAGCACAAAGAAATTAAGCTGTATGGTATAAACTTCCTTAGTTAGTATTGTGATGAATATGTTGATCACAAGACAGCAAGACTGAAGTAACGTGCGTGACATACATAATATATCATATTGGAACATGTAGTGAATGTAAATCTGCATATAGTTATGTCGAGGTCGGATAAAAATCATTAGATTGGTTTATAATGGTTGATGTGGGATATAATGGGATGAGAGATATTGTGTACATTAATTTTAAATATATGCACAAAACAATACCTAAACAGCAGCATAATACGAACATTTTACTGTCCCCAAAATACATGGAAATATGTTACTTCCTTATGGAACATATTTCACTTTATTAACCCGAATTGAGCTGAGAGAATTAAAATATCTAGGAAATTTGTTGAAACAAAACATTGGATTGGACAAAGATAATAAGGAAGACGAAGTAAACAGCAAAATACCTATAGGAAATTATGGAAGAAGTACTGACCATAAAAAAGACAGAGAGTTTAGAAGCTAAGAACAAAAGATAAAATATGGCTTCGGGAACTGAAGAGAATGCAGTTAAGGATGTGAGATGTGAAGTACAAGATATTTAAGAAGGAGGACAGAAATTTATCTGAGAAGATATGAAATTTGGATGCTTTCCGCTTTTAGATGAGAAATTGAAGAAAAATATTACCAAAATTTATAAATAAACAACCAGTTTTTAGGCAATAAAAGATTTGAAGAATCTAAAACACATTGAAATTTGCATTAATAACTAATTGAGGCTCAACTTACGAGGAAAGAGAAATATTAAAAGGAAAACAAAACATTAATGATAATTAAGTAGCTTATGAGTACTGAATCAAGAAAATACGTAGATTATCAAACACAGGATATTATACTGAGGCAAGAATTTATGGATCGGCAACAGGAGAAAAGAAGAGAAAAAGAATATAGAGATACAGAAAATAGTTACGGCAGAAATAGAAACAGAAAAGGATAGAACAGAAAAAGAGGGGAAAGCAGACAGGCAACAGAGGCAAAGTGAAGGGATGGCAAAAGCAATAAGTACAACTTAACAAGCATTGTGACATGAAGGCGTGGGAATTACATTGTTATTAAGGAAGAGTAATTGGAAGCAATCCCAAGACACCTGGAAATAAATGTAGAAGTGAAGAAGGTGTAGTTTATGATCACTTCAAAGAACTAGATAAGAACATGGGGTAGAAGCACAGTGACAGAGTGGGGAAGAGAAAAAATTAACAAAATAACGTAGCAGGAATAGGGAGGGATGAGAAAACATGATGACAAAGAGAGAGGGAAATGTATAAGGGTATATATGGAGCCAATGAGCATAAACAAATCAGAAACAATACTCTGTGTAATAAGACAAAGCAAGTGGGGTAAGAAGATGTGGTGAAAATAGAAAGGTAGGATGTGGCAAGCAAGTAAATAACGGAAACTGTGAACGGGAAGGAAGGTGGGAATGAAAGGCAATAAAAGAGCTAAGAGTAAGATGATGTTTTCTGAAAAAACTTATGCAACATGGACAATGAATGAACATGTATATTTTGTCAAGGTTAACAAGGTTTAGAGGACAGTTGAATAAGTTGTAAATAAAGGAGTTGAGGAAATGTATATACCTATATGAAAATGAGGCTATATGAAATAATGAAATCGGAAAAGATAAGATTTAGTGAGGCATATAGCTAATTAATTTGAGGAATAAGAGTGAAGGTAATGAGGGAAGCACAGAGAAGAGGAAGTGCACAGAGTTAGGAAAATAATAAAACACAAATTAAAGGAGAGTATAGTAGGTTAGGTTTAGGGAAAGGATAGGGAAAGGGTTGCCACATGCAACATAACCACCATGTTGGGATATATTTGATCCTAACATGAATTTATAGTACTTATATTTATGCAATCAAATGTAGACAATAAAACTCGTTTATTCATTAATCCGAATTCAGTGTTATACACATTTTTTGTATTAATCCACTTTAGTTTTGAACTAGTTTTGCTGTACTAATCCAATCTTTTGTTTTCATTTGTGTTTGTTTCGTTTTTAAGTCCTCCAACGCAGGTTAGCGGACGATGAACAAAATAGGTGAAATGATACTCAAATTAGCGCAGGATCCATAAGCTTAGATGCCCGACTTTCGTTTTTCGGGATGAGGAAAACACCGCAATAAACCTTAACCAGATAGCTCACCCTGCCTGAAATTCGAACTCGGGGAACTTCTTAAACGTGAAGTAAATGCTTTACCCCCATACCACATAGTGGATTTTAGTTCAATAAAACTCGTTGTTTAAAAATAATGTGCCCTTCGTCGTTCTGGTACATGATTTCTATCTTAAACTTGTGCTGCTTTGTTCCTAATTATTGAAATTCTTCAACATTTCTTGTTATACCAGTATATGCAGCTTTTAATCTGTTATAATAATTGTCACAGTGAAATACTTTTGTAACTATGATACTTGACATCTGGAAGGGTAAGTCAGATCTTGTGCTCAGTGTACATTTCCTTCTTTTGTTCCCTAGTTGCTTTTCGCGATGTTTTGGTTGAGGGGTGGAAGCCGCAGGCCCCTTGTTATTCAGGCCCCTGCCGTGCACAATATCAATACGAGAAATAAGTAAGAGACAGAGTCAAAGGACTCGACACTGCTGCGAGCCTCAGCGATGGATCGATGGAGGAAGGTTCGTCAAAGATGTAATGAGTTCAAAGAATAAGCTTGGGAAATCGAGTTAATGATGAATGTTGTATATCACGCCGCCTTACAACCAAGGCTTGTCCTAGATCGTGTGTTGGTACGTACCTGGGAGTAAAGGGAATATCAACCAGTGTGAATCTGTAAGTGTTGTATCCGAGTTGGCGATCTCAGCAAGTATGTTTCATTCTGCCAAGACCTGCGGACTACTTTGCTTGTGGGAAGAAGAGAAGACATAATAAGACCTGAAGCTTTCCTGTTGACGAATATGCTCACTTTCTCCTCGGGCAAAAAGCCAAGTGAAAAGACGATTAGATATCGACGTTTTGGGAGTGTGAACCGCTCCCATCATCAGGATATTTATTAAATGTAATAACCACAAATGAACACTGGATATAACACAAATATAAAAAAAGACAAAACACTATCAAAAATCGCATTACTGAACAAAAGACTGTTTTCAGTAAATTTCGTCAAATACAACATCAGGACCATCGGCAAGCCACCTCGAAGATTAAACATCTGTTGAGACCAGTGAAAGACAAATTGGACTACCAAGTTCCGGGAGTGTACCGCATTGCTTGTGAATGTGGGACACCGTATATAGGACAAACCGGAAGGACCATCGCTACCACCGCATTGTTTTGATAATGACCATAGAGCCAATTTTAGGGAGACGAACATCTTGGCAATATGCAACAGTTACTGGGAGCGGAGAATTAAGAAGGCTTTGGCGATTTCCTCTGAAAGGAGCATGCTTAATCCTGATGCCAGGTTTCAGTTCAGCTCCTCCTGGAAACCGGCCTTAAAACTGAAAATCCGTCGATTTAAGAAGTAAAGATCAATACCTTGATAATCAAGTCAAGTAGTTACATTTCTTTGACACAATTTTCTATACTCGCGCCATCTCTTGACCTGGCATTTAATATACTGAAAACAGTCTTTTGTTCAGTAATGCCAATTTTGATAGTGTTTTTCTTTGTTTATATTGGTGTTATATCCAGTGTCATTTGTGGTTATAACATTTTATAAATATCGGATGATGGGAGCGATTTACACCCCCGAAACTTCGATATCTAATCCTCTTTTCACCTGGCTTGTTGCCCGAGAAGAAAATGAGCAAAGAGTAAACATTTTACCATTTCTACTCCTTATATACAGTAACTAATGGAAATATTTTATTCCCAACAAAAAATATATATCAAGATTTCACATACAGAGTTTGATGTCCCCAAATAAAGGAATTTTCAGACCAAACTTTACGTGCAGATGAACAGCGCAAATCAAAATCGAGTTTCATATATGAGTGAAATACAGGAGCAGGCTGTAGAGCTGTAGACCAAAACTATACTTTTGATTTTATTCGCAAATTATATTACTTACTTAAAATATTATGGATTATCAGAAAATAGGTTTAATCAAACTACAATTTAAAACTTCAAGATGTATCAAAATTCCACGCTAAATTTCCATCACATAAAAGCGCCCTAGTTAGATCTTTGGGAGATTACGACCGCACTAGACGCCGATTTAGGCTGTTCTGAGTACCTTGCATGTCTCTTGCGGGCACCCGAGATAACAACGGAGCTAATCTATTCAGCAGCTAAAGCTGAGCCCCACATAATCATTTCAATCTGTTTGGCATTAAAATTTCGCCCCAAATTAAACATTTTCAAAACAAAACACCAGGGTGCATAGACTTTGCATCCTTTATTGCATCCAGAGGATCTTCATAATTACCTTCTAAACACATTTATCCTAAAAACCAGGACAGCCTTCCAAAAAATTCCCAATAAAAGCCACATTATCTGCGATTAAATCCTTAATGGGTGGGCACGAAGCAAAAATCTTCAGGTTTTATGCAGGCTGCCAGCACACAACTGGACTGGACTGGATTGAAATTGTATAATTTATTTTAAAAAAATGTTTCATTTAAAATATTTTCCAACCTCAAGAAGACAAGTTTTTGTATATCTGCAACCAAAAGTAATCTTAATCCAACATCAAACGCCCTCTCTCATTGGAAATTGTAGCTAAGGATTTCAACAGTGGCTAGATGCTGTACTTACGGATGTCAAGGTCGCGGGTTCAAATGTGATCCAGACCAATTGTATTTATGGTACTTTCCCATGTCAATACATTTACTGGCATGCAAAAGAACCTGCGATATGAAATTCCTACACAATACTCCGCTGATACGAGCCTGGCAGTTATAACTTCGTTAACAAACAAAACATTTATTCATGTACGTAATTCTTTTATTTACTCATATATGCTTGTTTAGATATCGCAATTTTAGATAATCAAGTAGCCCTAAGAGCTCATAAACTAAGGTAGCCAAAATTAAACTATTCGTCGCTACCTTATGAGACAGATGAAGACTCCCGAGCAAAACGAAACTAGTGACAGCATCATTTATTGATCATGAAAGCCAATTTAGAATACCCTACTAGTAGGTTTGAGGGATGATGGGAGAATGGGTTGCAATTACCTACAAACAGAGAACATCAGTAATCGATTGGTGTTAACAGATACTGTCTACCTACAAGTAGGCCTGATGATACAGAGGCTTAAACTGTTTATTTGCTATAGTAGTGGATCAGTTTACTACGAAATAAGTGTATGAGAGTGCATGTAAGTCGCCCATGCTGCCAAGTTCAATGCTCGTTTCAGTAACTACAGTGAAAGGTATTATGCATGGACGAGTTATGTAACAATACATTGTCATTTATCCTATCCGTATGGCGAGTATAAACATCATGCGACCAGTGAAAGTGATTACGTTATACATTCTTCTGCTTTGCCTTCTTATACTAAGTTGGCAGTACTTGGAGACCTTAGTTGGTAACAACAGAACTGACTGCTATGGAGAAAAGTAAATTCAGTTTATTTAAGGGCACTGCCAATTTAATGAGATAAATAAACAAATCCATCTAACTTAGCCGATGTCTACTGATCTCAATGTTGCGTATTCAGACTAGACTAATCGTTTGTAGGTGTGCCCCAAACCTACAGCCCCATATTTGTAGTTCTATTGGCATGTAAAGGAACGTCTGCCATACGAAATTTCAGAACGCCGGTGTCAATGATATGATTATGGACTTAAAACTACCTCTTCTGTCTACTTTGTGAGTGATAGAGAAAGTAAAAGAAAATTAAACAAAAGAAAAATATTAATCGATCCACTCTCACAGATGCAAAGCAGAAGGCGTATTAAGTGTCTTAGAATCATTAATACAGAGTTAAACATCCCCATCAGCATTCGTGCAGTTGCATAAGATAAGGAAGCACACTTAATTAACTATGACTCTTTATTAAGTATACTGGGATTCAAAGAAACTAAACATCAAAAGTGAAGCAGAATGAGAGTAGATCAATGATGTGACTTGGGTATTAGTTGCTCACATTTCCGCCTTAAATTTGAGTCAAGACATTGTTTTAAAGATGAATTATGTGGACTGCAACGTCGTGATATTGATTCAGGTTTTTCCATCTGGTCATATTGTAGCTACTATCCTTCTATTTAAAACATATAAGCATAAACAGACACATTGTGGTATCTATTCAAATTATATTTGTTTTAATTGTTGTTGACGAAAGGAAATAGTGACAAGAAGAGGAAAACCTATGAGTACCAGTTGAGAACTACGGAAAGGAATATCTAAGAGAAGCTGTACTCCTACAAGTAGTGTGTTCGTTACATCATGATGTGCCTCTTCTAATAAATGTGGATTATGTCGTACTATATCTACCTATAAGTCTCGAACTTTAAGTATTCGTTGAATAATGTGGAAGTGGAAAAGAGAGCGACAGATGTATAGTCCAATTAACTTGACGTGGCAGCTGTGTAAAGATGTACGCTAAATGATTTAGTTTGTTACCAATCTTGAAAGGAAGCTGAAGATGTTTTATACATTTGGAGTAGTTAATACATGTACCAGCAATAACTCCAAATTTATAAATCATCCTCAGTTTCCTTTCAGAATTGTTAACACACTAATTCATTTAATGTACATCTTTACCCAGCTGCCATGTCAGGTTTTTTGGACTGTATTAATGGAACGCTTCTTATTGCTGGAACGAAATTCACATGTGTTAATAGCGGCAGAAACCGCCAAATTTCTTTCAATCATCCAGGAGCCTAAGAACATACAAGTCTGTAATATACTTCTATAGTATTCATAACAAATAGATAATGAAACGTGAATTTTCACTAAGTTCAATTAATATCTTATTTTTAATCGACTACAAAAATGTGTTCCACCTATTGTAGGTCCCGTGTATGCGATGTAGGTTACGACATAGCTGTTGTGGATAAATTATTTTATCCTACACCTATTATGAATTAGGCTAAAATCGTAATATGAGAGAGGGGCGAAAAAATAAATTTAGAAAGGAGGAAGATAGAGAGAGGAGGAACGTAGAGAAAAGCTGTACGTGCATTGTGTAGTAGACTGCTTAAATTTTTGTAAGATTTAAAAATTTGCTTTTATTCTAAACGTCTTACATACAGGCTACTTCACCGCTTCAGTTGTAAAACGAGACAAACCATAAATTTAAACGACTGGTTTGTCTATTTAAGCGGAAGGAATTACTGTTGGACAGATATGAAATTGATGGAAATAATAATTTCTTCCACACTAGCGTGTGTAGCCTAAGATTTGGATAAGTAGAGCCAGACTAAAAAATGCAATGCCATAGCCGGAATTTGAACCATGGATCTCCCGCTCTCCGTGCGGTTGCGGTTGCAGTTGGAGAATTTAATATCATGTCGACATGTTGGCCATAGTAGCACAGTGGTTTTGAGCAACCTCATTCAAATCCCGGCTATGGCATTGAATTTTTCAGTCAGGCTCCGCTCACCCAAATATGACATATTGCGCCAATTGACAAAAATTAATAAAACTAAAATCACTGAAACATTTTTTGGTAATAAAGAAGAGGAAACTGCACCCATTAAGTGGGCATTAAGTTCACAATGTTTCACTTTTTGTTTTTGCTGTACTCAGAGATAGATTGCTCCCTGTTGACATACCGGAAGGATGTGAATCTCTTACACTAGTTCCCGCACAATGCACGAGAACAGCATTTACACGGTTAGTGATATTTTTTGCTTTTTTGTTTTTACATAATTCATGATGGTTCTGGTAATATCTTCATTAAAAAGATTCCCTACCTACACATATAATTTTCTAATTATTGCAGTTAAAAGGAATTTGATAAACTGCCCAAACATTAATCAATGCACTATTTTATGAATGCACTGAGAGAAATGTCCGAGGATTTGAGGCTTCACCAAAACATCAATTTTCATAAGGTATGTTAATTTACACCTAAATTAATTAGAATATTGATTATATTAAGTTTTATTTTTAATTTGAACAATTCCACTTAATGACACTTAATTTTCATTTGAACTGAAAATCCCGAAAACTGACTCTTATCTCAACATTTCCAGTCCCGCTCCCCAACTGGAAAAGGTTTTTAGCATTACGAACCCTAAAGAAAGAAGAAAACAAGAGTTATCAGTTTATCGTTGAGAAAATAGGCCCATTCGTGCTAAATATTTCTCTATCCTCTAGTGGAATGTTGCAGTTTTTTTTTCCATCGGCACTAAAAATAAAGAGAACACAGTCTCATTTTTATTTTAAAAAAGTGCTCTGGAGAAACCTTACTCCCCGCCCTCTCCACCATTAGCGGTGCTTTTTCTCTTTTTTCTTTTCAAACCTACGTTAGATTTACTCTTGTCCTAAAGAATATTTGCATTAAATGTCTCAAAACATCTGTACTGAAAAATAAAGCATCTCTCACAAAGTTTATCACTAATATCTTATTCGAAGTTTTTTTTTTTCTTTTTGCTTGTTCCTTTAACTGCTATGGTCATATCGGCGGCCGTTCTCCTTTGGAACATACTGAAGGTGTTAACTCGTTATCTTTGGTTTTTTTAATCATTACATCACGCACACATTCACTCTCTCATTCATACTTCCAGACTCTGGGGAAGATGGGGAATTATCTTGGTCGGAGAAAAATCCCCACCCCCACCGCCGGGAATCAAACCCGGGACCCCTATCACGGAGTTTTAGTTTTTGCATTTACCTTCCTAAAACAATAAAGACAACCAAGATATTTAGATTCCTTTTTATCAAACGAATTCAGAAAATAAGACTACCTGGTTGAGAACCCTCAAATATATCCACCTCTAAGAATTTTTCAACCTTTCCTCTTTTGGGCCGGTATTTGTGACACCATCTCATAAGATTTTCGCTCTTTCTCTAAATGTACCTAAGTCAAATTTGATCGAAATTGATGCCAGAATGTGAAAGCTTATAAGGAATGTAGACATACACAGACACACACACATACACACACGCACCTATATACCCATAGGTTAATAAGTTTTATTATTTTATTTTTGACATAAACTTCCCGTTTATGCTGTCATAGTAGAACTGTAACTTCCCTGCGCTCAGCTGTGTTACCTGCATGTATTCATTCCCCTGACTTTGATATATTTATTATTGCGTACATGAAATATAGTAATATTGTACAGTTGAATTTGAATACTTTACATGAATGTTTACTTGATATTTCCTTACCAATTAATTCATTCGGTAGCTATGAGATGCAAGATATTTATTTTTCTAAGGATAACAACCAGGCATGGATAAATAATCAATTGTTACTTTGTCTGTAAGGTTTACATTGGTGAACATTTTACAGGAATCACCAAGTTCAACAGCTGTTAGTAAACTTTAAATTTTATTTCCATACAAATAATCTTTCGATTACTGCATTATTACTCTACTGTAGTACATTTATGCTACTGTGCTGCCTTGAACAGAGTGTAAAAATCAGCTATTCAGCACCACGAATTTAGCTCGTATTGTTTTCTTTAATGTCCCATTCCTCATTTCCTTTTTAACAACATACACTCAGCGGTAGAGTAAAGCTATAAATGAGTTGCTTTTTATACTTTATTATCCATAGTTTGGTGTGTTGTAACCCACGTTAACTAGCTTCAAGATTACGCCTCCTAACGGAAAAGCCAGCACTGTTTAAAACTTCTAACAGCGATGTAAACATAAAAGAGCAAGCGAGAGAGGTCGGCTGTTTTATTTGCCCTCAATGTCGGTTTTGCCTGTGCCACAAATTTCGCACATTTTGCGTTGCATTCATAACAACCGAGAAACGAATTGCACGTGCAATGCATTTACAAAACCGCACACCAATAAAGCGTTAATGAGCGTTTTGCAGAGGGCCATACAGTTGTTAAATAGCTCTTTATGGCTTTAATAGTAATAGACTTCATTGCTGGCTCGGCTCGAATTTTAGAAAGGACGAATTACTGTTGATATGAAATCTGCATGCCAGGGACAGATTTAAATGATCCCTATACATCAGAGACCAAGCATTCCCATTAATACCATTGCATTTGTCATTTACAGTAAAACTACTTAATTATTTTCTTGACACATAAACAAAAAGGTGCCACAAAAACCAAAGGTAATTAAATATTTCATTTTGAATCTTAGGAGACTTATGTCTTAATTTCTCAGTCAGACTTTTAACAACAATTTTTGTTCTTCTGGACAATAGTTTTAGGTTTCTTATCGTATCTCTCATTCTCCTTTTACACTATTTGACGCGTCTCTTTCTTTATGGTGCTCTTGCATTTTTTTTTTTTTTTGTGGGGGGCCGCAAGAAAAATATTTTCAAAGTATTTTATTTATTTCGGACAACTACACATGGAGAAATGCCCCCAAAGTAGGCTTGAATAACTTGAAGTTTCAGGAAACATGTAAAAACTCTTGGATTCTTTTTCAGTTTGTACGACTCCGAAAGGAGCAACAGTGTACTACAGCAAACACGAACATAATGAGTATAAAAGTATATTAAACAAATAAAAATATTTGCAACACAATCTCCACTTAACTTAAGAAGTTTATAATTCCTTCTTCCTTATAAATGATCGATTTCGAAGGCACATGGCCTTCGTCTTCAGTTTACTAAACAAACTCCGTTGTTAAGGAAATGTCGGTTACCATGCTATTTTCTTTTTTTATGTCACGTTTCCAACATTAGCAACATCTGAATACGAAACAAACCTAAAAACAGAATCAATTGCCGGTATGTCAAAATTCATTACGCGATATTTATTTTTTAAAATAAATATTTTCTCCCACACTATTAACTCTATGGGACTATTTAATTGTTTTCATAATTTAACTTCGGGATTTATTTCATTGTTAAATGAAATAAATAATAATAAACAATCTGGTATTTATCAATTTAATTGTTTGGATTGTGATCAGGTTTATTTTGGAAAGACGAAATGTAGTTTGGAAACCAGAAAGAAAGAACATTTTCGTAACATTAAATATAAACAAATTGCTAAATCCGCCGTAGCAGATCATTTTTGATCTCTTTTGATTTTTGATCAAAGTACTTTTTGATTTAACATTTCTAATTGAATAGTGATTTTATCTATATCATCTGGGAATTAATCTTTTCTTATCCGATTTGTTTTAAAAGTCCGTAAATAATTTGTTTTAAATTATTGGAGAAAAAGTAACTTTGAGCACGCGTACTTTTGGAGACAGAAAAAGTGGCACATTGTCCTAGATGGTTCAATAGTGATTCATCTTTATAGTTAATAGTTCCTTCTTCGTTCCTCGTTTTCTTACTTTGTTTCCTTATATTAATTCTTTCTTTCCTTTTTCCTTAAGGTTTCCTGAAGTAATGTAACCAACTAAGTTATACCCAGTCGCACAGCTCATAACCCTTATTGCATAAGTATTTTACATAAATTCGAACTTGTAAAGGGAGAAGGGATGAGAAATGACTTATTCAAGTGGGAAAATTGAATATTTCGTTTGAAAGTTAGGGAAATGAATCGACATAATTGGCGGCTTTGAATCATTACAACCAAAAGAGTATTTTTGCGATGTATTTCTCAATTTCAAAGTTACTGTGGCTGGCCTTAGTCGGTAGAGAACCTGCCTGCCGTGAGAGGAGTCCCGGGTTTGATACCCGGCGGGGTTGAGGATTTTTCTCCAGCCTAGATGATTCCTCATCTTCTCCAGAGTCTGGAAATACGAATGGGAGCGTGAATGTGTTCATGATCTAATTACTACAATAACAAAAATACAAAATACCAGCAACCCAACGACATAGCTCTACGAGATAACACCATCACGATATGCTCCAAAGGAAAACGGCCGCCGATAGGACCATTGCAGTCAAAGGCGAGGTATAAAAGGAACAAAAACAAATTTACTTTGGTTATTATTATTGCTCTGTTGTTGCTCCATAATTGCAGTTTTGGGCACAGTAGCCACACAACGATGTTGATTGAATGAACTGTTACTGAGGCAGTCCTTGACCGTTATGAGCCTAGTCGAGCTCTCTCTGCGCTCAGCAACTCATAATTTAGGGAAGTTAAACGAGTGAGGGCTACGGATGGGGAGATTTTTGGACAGGTCAGGGTTTTTCTCGGACTTCGCTCTGCTTGGACCTTCTTCTCTGTTCCTGGGTGCGGGTGCGTCCTGAATGGGCTTTTGGTGAAGAATACACCCCTACTGTTCCACTAATGATTTATTATTTATTGTCCCCATGCTCATCACACTCGACCGAAAGTTGCTACTTGCAGACTCGTGATGGTCCGTGCGCGGCAATGCTAGGTGAAGCGTAATAACAAGCTAGACTATGCTGTAGATGCAACGCGTTATTCTGCGTTGTATGTTTTGCGTACACGCCAAGAGGTAGAAGTGTAGAAGTTCTGATACTCACTGAAACACAATTTCTTCACCGATGTTTGTTCCCCTGGCAATTGTCGATGTGTAGCATTATTACGTAAGTGTCGCCCCAGGCAGTGTTTACGCGTGATGCCCGTTCAGAGCATAAAGACAAAGTATTTACACAAGGTTGTCCTCCCGAACGTAGAGACAGAGGTTTTTATATGTTAGGTATGTTCCTTCGGCGAGTAAAGACAGTGTTCATCTAATAAAAATCAGACATCAGCCATTGCCGAACTTCTCCACTTTCGCTAAATTTTGGATATTTGGGAAATCATATGACAACTTACTCGTTGCTCATGGGTCATTTATCATCCCGCTTTCATCCTAGTCCTGGTTTGGGTGAGTGCGCATCGTACTTCGCGACGCTTTCTAATCCCACGGTACTAGTTAATTTATGCACTAACTTCGCTAAAACCTGGCTTTCCTTTCTTTACCTCACGTCCAAGAATGTCTGAATTGGTTCCGATACCGACAGTCCGGCGCCCATATACGCCTGAGGGCTGTTTTTCAAGCAGAATCCTCAAAATAGCATGGGTCCTGGATGGGCTCATACATTCTTTTCCATATGAAACTGGTTTTACTTGTTGAGTTCAAGAAATTGTAATATGTAAATATATATCATTATTATACATTTGATATCAACATCTATTCATAAAACGACTGTACATGTTGGACTATTATCACCTACATTTTATCAATTGGTCTTTATTAATTAGCTACTCTTGGCTGTTCATAACTATACATTTAATATCAAATTAAGTGTTAGCCGAATGTTTCTGATTGACAGAGAGAATTACGAGGGTGGGTCAAAAAGTAATTCTCCTATTTTTTTCCTTAAATAAGAAAGTTATGTGAAAACTTTGAATTTGGCGCAATTCCTCAAATCTTTTTCTCCAATCCCCTGCAGTAGTAGCTTCCTAAGTCAACAGGTAGCAGCACTGCATCCTCTTGCAAAATGGCTGACATCGACATTCGTATTAGACAGCGTTTTGTGATTGAATTTTTGACTGCGGAAGGTGAAACGCTAATTCGCATTCAAGAAAGGCTAAAAAAATATGTATGGTGATGCAACGGTGGATGTCAGCACTGTTAGACGATGGGTTCATTGCTGTAACGAAGCTGAAGGGCAAACACCATTGGCAGATGAAAAGCGAAGCGGCAGGCCGGTGATTGCAGTGACTCCATGCAGCATTCAGCGAGTCGATGACATTCGCGGTAATCGCTGGGTAACAATAAGTGAATTGTGTTGCATTACCTCCTTCAGTAAAGGCAGTGTGATGACGATTATTCAACAACTGGGTTACTCAAAAGTTTGTTCACGTCGGGTACCAAGAATGTTAACCGCCCAAAACAAATAAACAAGGAAAACAATGGCCTCCGAACACTTGCAGCGCTTCAATTTGGAGGGAGAGGAGTTTCTGGAAAAAATTGTTACTGGAGACAAAACCTGGGTTCATATTTTTGAACCTGAATCAAAGAGGCAGTCAATTGAATGACATCACACAACGTCACCGAAGAAAAAAGGAATTCAAAACTCAGCGGTCTGCAGGAAAAGTTACGGCGACAGTGCACAGAGGGTGTGCTTATGATTGATTTTTTGGAGCAGGGATGCACAATAAATTCTGTCCAATACATCGGGACTCTCAAAAAGTTGAAAGCACATCTTCGGCGAGTTCGCCAACAAAAACTAAGGCGGATGTTCTTCTTTTGTATGACAATCCAAGACCACACGCCAGCCGTCACACCACTGCAGAAATTGAGAAATTGGGATGGCAAGTCTCACAAGTGAGGTACCCACCCCCATACAGCCCTGACCTAGCACCATCAGACTTCCATCTGTTCGGGCCACTAAAAGAAGCTCATCGTGGGATTCATTTTGAAGATGAGGAGGCTGTGAAAACGTCAGTGCGTCAATGGCTTAGGAAGCAAGACCGTGTGTTTTACCACACTGGAATACATGCCCTAGTTAAAAGGTGGACCAAAATTGTGGAAAAGGACGGAGATTATATTGAATAGTGAATAAATTAATCGTCAATGTTGTAGTTTTCAAGCTATGAAAATTGGATTCAATTTTCTTGGCAATTAAAGAGAAAAAATAGGAAGAATTACTTTTTCACCCACCCTCGTACACTACCTATCGCTCATATTATTTATATCATGATAATTATTAAGTTAATGGTAATCAACTAGCAAGAAGACTGACAGTTCATTGCATTTTTCCTTCTTTTAAGCATCTATGTAAGCTTTCTTCTAAACTTTTAAGTGGTTAGAATTACGTAAGGAAGGTCAAAAGGTGAGGTTTGGAGAGAGTGGAGCTACACATTAATACACGTTTAAATCTTCTTTATTCCTCTTTCAAATACTCATTTTGCTCACAGAAATCTGAAAGTACATTATTAAAAGATATAATAAGCTACACAATATTAAAAATCATCTGAACGCTGATAACCACTGCAGTTGGGCACCCTTAAACACACACATCACATCTGAAAGCGAAAGAACAAAACTGAATGACAGAAATGTCATTCAGTATCTTCACAAATAGGATAAATACGATAAATAATAGATTATATGTTGTATGACGAAAAGCGAAACATCATTAAGTCCTTCACAATCCAATGTGCCCTCAGTTTTATGTCTCTGCTGAAAAAACAGCATTCAGGTGTTGTAAACCTTATTAACAGAATATGCTCCTATGAATATCCGAGGAAAATAAATAATTGAAGATTTTCCTTTTCTCCCCCTTATCTTAAATAATTTTACTCGTATAATGACTTAGTTTCTATTTTGTGTGTTCAGACATGTAATCCAAATAACAAAGTAATAGTATTTTGTTTTTAAATGCATTAATTTTACAGTTGCCAACACTCAGCTAATGTGATGGTCAAACCGGCTCAGCGAGGACAAGTCTGAAAGCAGTCTCTATGTGCTTCAATGCTAAGGAGTCGAAAACCTGCAACTGCATTGCAGTGAATTTTGTGCCTCCAATGGAGAACTCATTGAATATTAAAAGATTTGTTGTAAGGTAGATTTAACTTTGTGGTAATCTCAGCACTTTTTTGTTTGATCACAAATGAATTATAACTGGTTACCGGGTTGCAAAGCAGCTCCAAATTACTTGAGTATCAGCAGTCTGTCAATGCCTCTGTCAGCGGGGAAGAGGGGGAAGCTATTGTTGTGGTTACGGAGCCCTTTCTAATCGTGTTTGTTGGGCGGAAAGCCAGAGACTACTGACGGTTAATTAGAGGAATGACTGATGGATGGTTCTGATATATAATTAATAACATCGTCTGTCTGGACCTAACTACCTCTCATCAAGAGGGCGCTGCAGCGAAACCGCATTCTGCTCGTCTTTATGTGCCTGTAAACAAAAAAGCAACAGTTCATATCTAAACCGATTCATATTTGGCAGTGTCAAGTAAAGGAACCTGCATTGTTATTATAAGATCCAAGTATTACAAAAACTTCATAATAAGACATTTTCTTACTTCATTCATATCATACGAGTAATCCACTACAAATATTTTCTGTGGTGACGTTTTTGCAAATACAGAAGACTGAATAGGATGAACTTTTTTGCCATTTTTTATTTTCTCTGTCACGTATGGTATGTAGGAAAGGCATTGTACTTTTCTCGAATCCGATTGTATAACTTAAAAATTAAAAGTTTGTCAATATTAGATTTGAAATATTTAAGTTGAGCACCATCCAAGGCTGCCACTGGAAAATGTTTAAGAAAATCCCTCACCTTGGACTAGGTACCTTCTATAAGGAACATTTTTCAAACATTTTAATTTTCTGAAAAATGGCGAACGATTTTGACCAACATTTCGTATGTGTAAGATATTTTCATGACAAATTGATATCTCAAATAGTAATACGTTATTAATTTTCTTCTCTTTTGGCCATGCAAAGAAACGTAATTTCAAAAGCATCAGCAATATGACTGGCAATGCTCTTAATATTTGACTATATATATGGTAAAACTATTTTGAAATATTTTATCCAGATTAAAGAGATACTATCATATCTACAAGCTGTTCCTTAGATGGACAGTATCTTAGATGTACATACAGCACTTTAAATTAATGAATAATTCCATTAGGATTAATTTTTTGTTAATTATTCTTTAGAAGTGAAAGTGTGTGGATTGAGGTTGAAAGGTTGAATAAAATGCGAAAGCGTGACTGGTGTATAATCAATCACTCAGCTCGGTAACATTCTTTCAATGACTTTTGATGTTTCAAATTTCTAAACGTAGCTTATACACTGTCAGTGCGAAGGAAACACGTAGTTCATGATACTTATAACTTCTACGTTCATTCACATTTTACCTTTTTAATGTGAAATACCATTTTTAACAATATAATTTCTTTTTTTAACAAAATTTTGTACTTTCGATGGACAATTTATATTTTTATTATATTTCTGTCCAGTATCACAGAAAGTACCAAAAAAGAACAAACAAAAACTAAAGGAGCTAAATTAAGTATTGTAAAGGAATGGGCACCTCCATGAGCTTAATTTTTTTTTTTTTTTTTTTTTACATAATATAGTGTAATCTTGTTTAGGTATATCCAGTGCATAAAGGTTCTACAGTACGTATGCTTTAAAACTTTGCCGCAAGTGATTTTTACTGCTGTTTCCTGTAAGCCTAGGAGTGCGAAATCTTAATAGTTAACAGTTAGATCTTAATTTCGCTTTATATGTTGAATTTTTTGCATTATGTAAGAACTACGGGGCTTTTATGTTATTAAATAACTATGGGACCAAGAAAACTTCTTCTTCTACAACTTCCTTAGTTGTATCACTACCACTGTCAGGGGATTCTAGTTGCTCTATCCCTTTTAAGGACGGGCCTGAGGAACCGAAGCTTTGGATACGATAGAGAACTAGGATAGGTGATCAGCCCAATGCCTGATGTGAAGGTGAAGCAAGTGGATGATATACATATAAGGGCGAGATGAATAATAGAGAAGATTATGATGGAGCAATTAGTGGAATGCTGACGTGGGAAATCGGAGGACCCAGAGAAAACCCGTCCATCACATGTTGTCCATCACATGTCCACCACAAATCTTACTTTGAGGTCGGCTGGGATCGAACCCGGGTCACCTTGGTGAAAGCTAAGCAATTTAACCACTCAGCCATGGCACGGCCGGCACCAAGAAAACTAAATGCAATATTTTAAAGCTTTGATAATTATCTAAAAGATTACTCCACCATTCATACCTATCATTGCCGGCCCTCGTAGCCACGGTCGTTAGAGTGTATGTCTCTGGAGTTCCGCCGGGTAGAGGGTCGCGGGTTCGAGTTCCGCCTTGGGCATGGGTGTTTATGTGTATAGTGTATATGTGTAAAACTAAAGAAAACAGATAGTAAAATAAACGGAAACAATAAAAAATGGTTAAATAAGGAAAAGAAAAAAATATATATACAAAGATATATATTTTTTTAAAAAGTCATTGCTCCACGTCTACACGGTTCTTGTAAACTATCAGTATTTGCTGAATTTTGAAACTATCGGGAGCACGTTAAGCAAGCTGCCGTTATTTCACATTCTATAGGGTTTAGTTTGATTCACAATACGGAAGTCCATTAGTGATTTAATCAAACTACGCAGGAACAAGATATATCTGATGCATGCCAGTTCAGCCTGAGGAAACTTAAAACATTTAACAATAACTATTCCGTAAATGACAAATTTTACAGAAAAAAATATATTTTATAAGTTGTTTGAATTTTAATATGTATAGTAACGGAATTATTTTTGGAAATTAGATAACCAAAAACATACTTAAGCAGCAGTTTGGGGTGACATTAGGAAATTACTGTAAAATATTCCTTTCCTATCTTAAGAATTTGCTGGACCTAATTACCGGAATTTTTATTCTCTCTCTCGCTCTCGCTCTCTCTCTCTCTCTCTCTCTCTCTCTCTCTCTCTCTCTCTCATGCACAGACACTCACGCATACCACACATTTTTGTACTTATGCTTTTCTTGGGTACGAAAATATCAAATACGAATTTCCAATGGAAAATTTATATCGACATTTTGCCAAATTTCCTCTTCATATGAGAGGGAGTAGTGCTGTTTTAAGAACTAACATTTGAATAAATATCTCTGTAAGAAATTGTAAGGTAACCCATTCCAAAATCTCAAAATGATCTTCCATACGACAGCAAGGAGCGTATTAAATCTCTGAATTTTACTCCTAATTACTTGTCTCATAATTAGATACGTCCTAATAGCCTGACTGATGAAGTTAATATCTATTGACGTGAAAATCTACATAGATAACCTCACTAGTTAGCACCTACGGAAAGGGAAAGTTGATGAAAGTCGTGCCATTGCTAATCGGTCAGCTGATATTCCCAACGTTAAGATAAGGAAGCCAAGCTGACAGCACTCGAGAGGTGATTAATTATTGGAAGTACGTGCTAATTAGATTGACCTCGTGTTATCATGCGGGACTAGATGACAAGTGTTCCTTCCCTTCATTACCAGAGGGCAGGGGGCTAAACTATGAACGTGACGTCGCGAATCAGGATACAATTATTAAAGGGCGTTCGCAGTAAAAAACACAAATGGTCTGTGACAGGTCTTTGCTAGCCTACATTCTCTCACGTTTGCAACAACAGTAGATAGATCGAACCTTAAAGCAATGTTTGTTGGAAGGATTAACTTATTCTATAGAACGTTAAGCAAGTAGATCTTCCGTTATCATTTGCATAATGTAGGACGGGCAGATTTGTGGCCTAAATACTTCTCTCACGTTTTTAAGAGTTAACTTATCTCAAACAAAATCTACTTTCTACAATTCAAAGTTGTTGAAATAAGATGAATATCTCGCAAACATAAAAATGGTTTATTCTTTGCTTTTTACTGCAGGTATTTATAGTCAGTACTCCCACTTAGTGTTTTCAATTTATAATATTAGCAATATTTACTACTCTGTGTGAATTTTGAAACATTTAATATAATGATCAATTTATATAATAATCATTCAATTATAGTTTTTCAAACACTTTTTTTTAATATTTTTCATTAATTAAAATGCACCATGAGCCACTTAATGAATGACTTCTGTAACAGTAGTTTCGAGTTATATTTAGAAAAGGTATGAAAAGTTTATAAATTTATAAAAAAAATTATTATGTAAATCTATTTAGTAATTTAAATAAAAATAATGTAATTTTGTTATTGGCCATAGTAATAATTGTATGACGTAATGTTGTGACGTGGCACTAAATTGGCCAATCACAAAATTAAGATAGGAGTAACAATAGTTACGAAAAATCAATAATCTTGGTAGAGATGTTTTGTAATCGTGAATGTGATGAATAGTGGTGCAGGATCAAGAACTTTTATGTAATAGTTGGAACTGTTTAAATATAACAAAGTAACAATTTATCGATGGACAGGAGGTAAGCTGCAAGTGACTGGGAAAGGAAGTTCAAGTAAAATGCAATCCAAATAATACAATTAAATAGTTACAAACTTCTCCGAAACTTTATTCCAAACCACGACTGAAAATTAGATGTCAAATGACTCTTATTTAATCAAACATAATCATCAAGAAACAACTCAAAATACAACGAATTAACCCTGTTATATCTGGCTTCTCGACGTGGGTCTTCGAAACAGTCAATGTGCATCCCATTTCAAACATAGAAATCCCGCATCAAATTGCGCCCGAACGTGTGGCTGATTAAGATGGAGAGAAATTAACTACGAATAGAATTCCTGTCCCAATTATGAACTTAATGTACTTTATAATTACGTTATGTTTGTAAAGCTTTCATATTTAAAATTGAAAATTGCCAAAGTGCAAGGATTTTATCTTTCTTTCATTGCGTAGCCAATCAGAATTCTAAAAGAACATAGGACATTTGTAATTAACAGGTTACTTAAATCTAGAACAAAGTGATTAATATCTCTGAAGCAAATGCATTGAAATGGGTTAACCTTGTATTATGTTATTACATTGGGATAACAATTTGAGGTGACTCAATTGGAAATTTTGGAAATTTTTATTTTCCTAGCTTCTTCGTGGATCGTACTATCGTTTGTATTATTTTACAAAGCAAACACCGCGGTTTAGGGTTTGTAAATACCGTATCCTCTTTACAATTTAAGAAGTTAAATCTCTCTTATGTCACTTAACTACACAGTTTATGTTCCATCTAATGCCGCATACCTACATCTTTCGACCTGCACCTAGATAGTGTCGCATATGTCATTTCACAGCAGAATTACTTAATACTGTGAAAATAAAAATTTTCCGTGAAACTGAAGATAAAATTGATCTCGAATATATTGAAGCAAAAATACCTCATTGGTAACTTTTATGTTGACCATTCAACCTTATCGCAGCACAAAATCTCGAACACGTATTTTCAGCTTCAAGCAATTGCACAACTCCCGACGAGACAGCTCGTATGAGCTGACAAGGGAACTATCACTATGCTCATATCTGTAATCACTAGAGAGCTTGATGGCACAATGTCTGCTCTATGTGGGGCCTATGGGTCAAAAAACAGGTGCGGAATATGGCTGGAAGTACCCGAAAAGAGTCCAGAACACGTAAGAACATATAAGCATAGTAGCACAGCATTGTACGGGAGGGATTGTTTACCCCTGAAGGCTACGCTCTGGCGTACGTAAGGAGCTCACGAGGGATGTCCAGCAGCTACTTGCCAATGGTCGCATGCGGCACCCTTTAGGCTTCAGTTTTGGGCGCTGCGGTTCTACTCCGCAACAGATTTTTGGTACACAGTCCCCACAT
The DNA here is from genome assembly GCA_030765055.1 of Mantis religiosa. NCBI lineage: Eukaryota > Metazoa > Arthropoda > Insecta > Mantodea > Mantidae > Mantis > Mantis religiosa. The sequence goes on from CM060951.1 coordinate 86,053,893, forward strand.
AGAGTAGAGATGATGCCATCAAGCAATCAAGCAAATACAGGTATGAGCATAGTGATAGTTCCCTTGGAAGGTAAAGTTCACGAACAATCAGTAACATGCGGGACGTCATTGTGCAGTGATCTGCCTACATCTTGATATTTTCAAAATACTATCAATTTTCTCTTGAAAACCATTTGAAAGGAAGCACAGTAAAGCAACCAATCAGTTATATTATGTCATTTAAGCTGATTCGTCAAGGCAATTTTTTGTAAACCAATATTTAAGAAATAAGTAGTCTTTAATAAATAATACACTTTGCTTCAGTGCGCTGAAAATTAATGTACAGAAATTGAAAAGTCTTCTTACATTAAATATCAATAAATTTTCAATTTGTAAAGAGAGTCCCCTGACATTTCAGTGACTAGAATAACTTCACTAAACATATCTATCACTTAACTGCACCAAGTGAGTGTGTGGTGTTTTAGGGCCCGTCAACAGCAAGGTCATTTGGGCCCTTAACTGCACCAAAAAACTGAAACTGAAATAAAAGTGGAAGTAAGTATGATCACTCTTGCACTAAAAACTGCTTGAGGCCCAACCTGAACTCACCTGTTTCCTTGAACCCCCCTGAACCACTGAATTTTATGAACAAACAGAGATTTTTCTCCCCAAATGGTCACTGCAAATGATACTCATGCATCCTTATGGATGATACCTATGCATGCACTGTGCACACATCTTGATATAATGCCGAAAATCTATCAGACAGAAATTTCAGGCTGGCTTTAATGATTACAAAGTGCCCTGTATAACCACCAGATAATGAAAACTGCTTGCAGTAACCATTTTGTGTGCTACTTACTATGCACACTCTTTTATGTTTATTTCGAAAGATCGCCATAAAAATATGTTGTAAATTCTGCATACAAGAACATGAAATAATATTTAATTATAGCCCCCTTTTTAATATAAATTGCATGTGCCCCTTTTCACTGATGATTACCTTCATTATGTTGATAATCTAAGCTGTGTCGCATGTCAGCTTGTGAAAGCAAGCAGTGCCATTTTTTATCCTTACACCAACAAATGGGTTTATGCCTTAAAATTAAGTAACTGATTCCTTTCTAGTTATTCAATATAGCTTAAGTATTAGATGTAATATACGTGATTACGTAGAATACGTTAGATTCTCTAAGTGAGATAAATGCAAAATCACTGATGTTCCTCATTGGAAGTTAAAAGTTCCACTAGTTGTCAACATAGTGGTAAGGTGTATTCCGTGTTCTCCCGCTATTAACCACATTGCTTCTATCTTCTGTAGAATAGTATTTGGATTTAAAGTGAGATAAATAGGGTTCCCTGATTTTCTACCCTTCCTTGTTCCTTCCTTCCGTTCTTCCTTCAATGTTTGTATCTGTATGTCTCTCTGTTTGTTTGTTCGTTCATTCGTTTATATGTTTTTATTGTGTCTTTGCTTCTTTTAGCCAGTATGGTGTTCAAGTCGGATATCGTATCTGTAGTGAATTCTGTAGAGTTTAGTCTATAGAGTCTCCAGTTTCCGAGAACTGCCATTAAGAACTAACCCATAGTTTTCATGTATGTTGAACTATTGCTTCGTAAACTTTTTGGAATGTGAGATCCAAAGGCATGGATGAATGTGTTTCTACGTAAGTCAGCAGTTCAGTTTGTAGAGCACCTGCCTGCCGCGCGAGGAGCCCCGGGTTCGATTCCCGGCTGAGGGTGGGGAATTTTCTCCAACCAAAATGATTCCCTATCTTCCCCAGAGTCTGGAAGTATAAATGAGAGTGCGAATGTGTGCGTGATATAATGATTAAAACCCAACGAATACGTGTTAACACCTTCGGTATGTTCCAAAGGAGAACGGGCGCCGACATGAACATTGCAGTTAAAGGCATGGAAAAAAATAGATAAGACATTCTTTCTCTGTTTGGCAATGGCTACAGACGTGATTGTTCCTTTGGTAGAACATAACTGCATAGTAATGTGTCGTTTACTATCCCCTCTTTAAATATTACATGACAGACCCTATGATTTCTCTTTTAAGCGTGTTTAGCTCTACACTCATTATAAAGTATGCCATTGAATGTCTGAAAGGTACCATTTGTATTGATGCTCGTAATTATATAAATGTACGTGTAAGTGGATTTTAGTGAATAAAGGCAGAAAAGTCACCATAATAAGGAAAAATTCGCCTAAATCAAAGAACAGCAATGAATGAATTTTATTGCCTAAATTTGGTTACATAAACATTTACACATATTACAAATTCCCTCTATTTCTTTACTTATCCTGTAGTACCGTACATCGGAATAAATGGTTATATCGCGTTCAACAAAAGAACAATAAAGAAAACAAATGGAGGACATACTTTGGTTATATTCGCAGAGCCTCCTCTAAGTAGTCACTATCTTCCTGTATATTCTACAAATTATTCATATATATTCTATAAATTATTCATTATTTTTCTCAGTTCTTCATGATAGTTTAGATAAACATTTGCAGATAAACGTTTGCACACTTCCTCAACATAAGACTGAGGCAATAGTCAAATGTTTAAGAATAGATGTTACATGCTGGTTTCAGACAATTCTTACCCCTTATATGACCTGGAGAAACAAAATGATAACATTTTAGGAGTTCAAAAATAATATCTAGCAGAATAAGGGAATGACTAATTCCACTAAAAGGTTTATTACACATATATTTTAACTGAAAATTAATTTATTTTTGTTTTTAAATTAATGTTGGATCATCTGTTCCAGTTTTCAAGTTACAACAAATTACGCTAAATAAAGTCACAACAAACAATGCTTCATAAGCAATTTAAAGAACATTTAAACCATGCATTTTCCAATAGTTCAAGCATATTATGATAATATAATTAAGACTGATTTAGGTGTGTGTGTGTGTGTGTGTGTGTGTGTGTGTGTGTGTATGTGTGTGTGTGATATACAGTGTATATATGTATTAACAGCATAACTTATAAATAAAAAGGTCAGATAAATACCACACTTTATTTATAAGTTATGCTACGAATTTTTCAAAAATATCCCCACCTTTTTCCATAGAAAAAGGTATTGTTTAGTTAAGATTTTTCAAAAATGATTCTAACGACTTTATGAAGATACATTTAACATACCTCCGTGGTCTTGGGGTATCATGTTAGCGCGTGGTTTCCGCTGGTTCAAACCCAACTCAGGACGATGGCCTAAAAATCCTTGGCATGGCTTCCTTCGGAATGAAAGTAAAGGTGATGGCCCCGCATCACACCACATGAATGAACATTAAGTCTGATAAAGAGTCCTCTGAGCAAAATTTAGCAGTAGTTCGTGTCCAATATAGAATGGCACGTGAGAAGTGTCATTGAGAACCAGAGAAGTTAAAAATAATCCATAAATGAAATCTCTATTTCAGTCATAATTGCAATAAAATACTAAACATATACGTATATATAGAATTGTATATGTATATGCCGAGAAGTCCTCTATTTTTTTCTAAGTGATTTGTGTATAACTTAGTCTAACTATAAAGCATTGTAGAGATGGACAAATTTGTTTCAGTGAATTAAAACTCACAATTCAGGTTTAATAAAAAATGTTGAAGTATTAATTATTCAGAAGGCATCCGTGGCTATTAGTTTGACATTTCCAATGCATAATAAATTTAAGTACTATAAGTTAAATATAATACATCTCCAGGATCAAAGTAAAAATTAAGTTCTGTGTATGAAGTTTAATGTTTGAGTGGTTCAAAAATGAGCTGCAAATCTATTGCGGTTCATATTAATATAGTTTTACATATAAAATGAGTGGATTTAATATAATACGACGTAACAATACATTGTATGATCTATATCAAAATAAACTTGTTTTTTAAACATTCTTCACATGTTCCTAAATTCTATCATCCAATGAAATTCTTCACTACACTGTACCTCCCTATGTTGATTCCATTTAATTTTGTTTTCAATTAACTGATTGATAGTATTCTGTGCGATAAATTTAATTAAGCCGTTAAAGAAACAAATACTGTTAACTAAATTGAAGTAATTGTTGTCAAATTATATTTCTTATCAAGACAAAACCAAACAACGGTTTATTATTAGTTCCAATACCTACACACATTCTCTCTCCCTCGGTTTAGCATTAATTGGAATTACTGAATTGTACATGTTTAGTATACAGTAGTGTTAGATGTGCAATTAACGAGAAGCTTATCATTGATTTAATGCATGTTATTCTTCAGTTACAGGATACCCAAGGGTTACTAATTCAAAGTGTGTGTGATCATGTAGAATGGTAATAGCTTTTCAACAGTTATGCATGCTATGGCAGGAAAAGGCATCCGATATAAAGATTGAAAGAAAACATATCATTTAGTGTACTACTAAATCACTTTATTGTTTTACACATTTTTAGATGTTCCTTTCAACTCTTTCTGTGTCATTCTCTCTGGCCTTCTGTTCGCAGACTGCCCTAACGGTCGCCTTTTCTGTATCACCAAGTAGTATATTGGGTCATAAGTTGTACCATAGGTCATGCTCAAGACTACGACCTACCTTTTGTATCTAACACCTCTGGAATAAAGAGATAAATTGAAAGCAGTAAGGCTGTAAACCACATGCGGACGGGCTACAACGATGAGCACAGGTCTAACAATTCCAGGCTTGAGTGCCATCTTACTGCTGAAATTCCTTAGGGAGGTCTTGATGAACGACCCCTCGACCAAACAGAACTGTAATGTCCACAAGGAGTATACTTTGCTTTGAGCAAGCATCTGTGCAATCAGTCATATGCTAAGAAACCTAGAGTTACATCTGAAAGATGAAAAGGAAATTAAGGAAGAAGAAATTAAAGAAAAAACATGGAATGGAAAACCGTGCTAAGTGAAAACTACCTTAGCATTCTCTTACCAACCAGGGAAAATCAGAAAAACTCCGTCAAAGTGGGTAGGAGTGGTATGTTCTCATTGAATGGTTGATTCACCCTATGTAGAATCACGGCATATTTTCTTCTTATCTATCACCAGCATTAACGATTATCCATTTTACAATAGCAACGTTAAAAACAATGTGACAACTTTAATACATTTTCTTAAGTATACAATGTATAAATGCACTATTTTGTAAAGCACACAATCTTCTATTGAATAACATGAAGCGCTCTGCCAAAGCATTTTATGTTTCATGCAAAACTTTCACTTAAAGAATCGCCAGAGTTATGGACCGACCCGTCATTGTCGCACGAATTCACCAATGAATAATTGTCAATGGTGATGTCACGAGTGGTTTTGAAATTAGCGATAAATTCACGACAGTGACGAAGTCGCGAAAGAATTTATCTAGGGAATTGAAAAACCACGAGTTGCACTTATAGAGACTATTTCACGAATAAATCAAATTGTTAAATCAATAAAAAAAATCATTTTGTTCCTTAAATCACATAGGCCTACATTAGTACATGAATGAAACTTAATCTCACAAGTCACGGCATACAAGATTAGTAGTTCTTACAGGCCGTGCAAAAGTTGACGCTGGTGAAAGCAACTTTGGTCTTAAGGCCGTTAGGTGGCGCTGATTGATTATTAGAAAATAATAAAGTAACATAACCTTTATTTTCAAACATACTTTATTTACTTTAAACTACAATAAAATTGCAATTATTTAAATTTAATATTCGTTTTCTACGAGAACAATAAACTTGATTTAATTATTTAAATTCACAATTATAAAATTGGCAGTTATTGAAGATGAATGTTATACCTAACAATAAAGATGATAATTGATGAGGATAATTGTGCATGGTGTACAATTATCGATTTAGATATCAGCGATTGGTTCGTATTTGACGAATCCTATTACTTGATTGGTCTATACGAGGGTAGTAATGTATGTGTGATTATAATCATTATAACAACGGATTATAAATGATGCAGTAAAATGTCTCCAATATTCAGCATAATTTTAATATCCTAAGTACGTGTATCTATTGCAAGCAGCGTACTATTTAATACGCAAGCAGTGCAATAATATTACTTCTTTTCCAGTTTATTGTGTTTATCTTCTCTGACATTTTCCTCCGCTAGGCAGAGGAAAAAAATAAAAGTTAGACATTTCAAAGGAAATGCACCTTTTGACATCATCGACAACCTCAGACAAGGGAAGGGAATGTAAGGAGTAAGGGATTGAAGAGAGAGAATGAAAATAACGTAACTGTAAAACGTTGTGAGAACAATAAATTACAAGTCAGTATTTTAAAAAATTAACGTAGGTTTGCCCCTTCCTAAACCATCCTTTGCACGAATAATCTTTGTGATTTATTTTCCTCAAAAAAGTTATATTTTTATTAAACTATTTATGTTTAAATAAGAAATAAAATCTTCTATAGATAGGCTTTGACTTCTTTTATTTTTATTCTTATTATAATCCTTAGTTAAACTGTAAAACCATACGCGATGGTAGAGAACCCATTGGAGCATGCAATTTGTCTTCGATATCTTAGGTACGATTAGTTTATATTCAAAATATATGCTTTGTTAACTTTATTTTTCTGAACATAAATGTATAATCTAGTGGAAGAGATTTCTTTGTTTCTACTTTTCCTTCGCACGTGGTAGCTATGGAGGAGTAGCTTATTCCTACAGGACTCCAACTTCTAAATATTTTCCTTCTCACTGCTGATAAGCATTAGAACAATGTTTCTACTTATTTTATGTGACTAAGTAATTTCAAATTATTCGTAGAAGAAAAATTTATTGTGTGGAGAAGAATCACAGTTGAATGTTTTAACGTAAGGGTGTGTAAGCGAAGTTTTAAGGTACATGGAAAACGCTGTGTGACATCAAGCTCTTTTGTTTCCTTCCTGAAACTGCGTGAATACTAATGTAACTAAGTGATATCTAGAAATGGTAAATGAAGTTTTCATAAAGATTATTTTGCCGTCTTAAATGTAAAATGTTTTAAAGAAATATCAAACACTTTTATTGATCAAAAGATTTAACTCATACACAGGTTCGAGAGCAGTTGCTTCCAAGTTGCTATATACAGATACCTGCAACATTTTCAGTGGGCCATGCCTTTCGAGCTAAACGAAGCAGTAATGGCTTTGAAAAAGAAAATAGTGCGTAAGTGCTCTTGAATGACTTTCCCTATTCACTCTTGTACAAAATATTCTTAAAAAGGCCTATTCTATTACTTCATGCTTTTCAAGTTACGTCTTGTAGATGTGGCTTTATTGCATATTTAGTTATAGCTACAATGGGAATAGTATGCTTAAGCGATAGTCAGATGTTTTAAGAGCTGGTCACTGTACAATGATTTTGATAATTCATTCTCTTTGCACGTCAGGATTTAAAAAAAACAGGATCTTCAACTTCCTATTTCATAGAAGTATCTACACCGGAAACTTCAAACAAATATCAGGGAATGTCTCGTGGAGGTTTATTCTGCAGAAATGTATTTTAGACAGATTGTGAGTTCTAAAGAGGTAAACATTGTATGTGTAGTAAGATTTTTGGTCTATTACAGTTATCAGTTATCCAAAAGTCATCCAGAGTAAAGAGAATTTCTGAGGGCCCTTCCAGATAATTCCAGATATACACTTCATTTGTCATGATAGGCATTAAGCATATGGAATTTTAATCAATATTGTTAGCTATCTTTAAGAAAATCATATTTTTGAAAAAGTTACCATATAAAGGATAGCGGAAAGCGGGAGGGGAGATTCTTTTTATTCTTCTGTTACATTAACTTAATAAGTCGTTTCAAATTTAACTGACCTTTCATTTTTTATGGAAAAGAAGAACAAATTCAAGTGTGAGAAAGAGACCTGTGAGCAAAAGTAGCAGTATTTCAAGTCATATATAGAATGCAACACTCAGAACCTTAGCAGTGTCCATAGAGTAAAATCCATTCATAGAAAATTTTAGGAAATTTTGATTTTCTGGAAAACTGCTCTAACAGTTCTGAACATATTGCCATCTACTCAAAATGTTTTCACGCCGAAATAAATCTGCCTATATATTGAATTTTCTGGAAATAGCCTATGCATATCTTTTGATTATGAATGACTTTGCATAACAGTTGTAAACTTATTTTATATTTGTTGCGAGTTTTAACTTGCTGCGTGGTGTGACACCAATCAATAAAAAATAATTAATAAACTAAAAAATAATAATTCTGTATTTTATTTTGTTTAGTACTTTTGCGTGTTGCGTGCTGTTTATAGTTTTATTTAAGTATAATAAAGAATTATTAATAAATATTAATAAAGAGTTTAACTTTCTTTTCGAAGCTTCAATCAAGTCGGTGAGCAGGAAGTCTTATCTCCGGGTCGCGGTCTAGGACTAATGCTATACTTTATTTCCTAATTACTTAAATAACAATAATAAAACTTCTCTGTAGACCATAAGTAAAGATATTTTATTATAAGTTATATCTAAATAATGTTTGACAATAAGTTTTTAGCATGTCTATTTGCGCAGTTACCAATTTTTCTTCATCCCAACCGTTGAACGGAGTTGATTTTCTGTATATATTTACCTATGTGCTTGTGATTGAAAATGAAAGATATTGTGAATGAAAGTGAAGGTGTGAGTATAAATATAATCATGATATAAACATTTTAACATTTTTAACATTGTTGCCTTCCTTTTTAAATCCTCAACAACAGTACAAAATATATAAACAACATTTGTTTTGGGGTCGAACACAAATATCGGCTTCACTGTTAAACCGTAAGGATAAGCAAGCAAGATCTTATTACATATAAAATCATCATGAACTTCTTCTTCTAATTCTTTTTCTCTCCATGGATTAGACACATTGTTCCGTTTTTCACAGTCTCTCCATCTCATCCGCGGTCTGCCCACCTCTCTGCTCCCTGCTGGTTTATAATTTAGTGCTATTTTTAAAGTCTATCATAGTCCATTCTTTCTATATGTAACTGTCATTTATTTCTATAGTGTTTATTTTTTCTTTTATAGATTTCACTTTCAACTCTGTTATTATATCATTGTTTATGTGATCCTGTTTCGTACATCATTTAGTGCTTCTCAAGAACTGCATTTCATATCCTTATACCTTACTTTCCATCGTTCTTGTTATAACCCAGGCTTCACTTCCATATAAAAGCAATGACTTTACCATTGTTATATACAATTTAATTCTTGTATCCTTTTTTGTTTTATTGCTTAAAACGTTGTGTAATGTTCCGCATATAGTTTGAAATCGTGAGAGTTTCAGGTTAATATCTCTCTGTTTCTCTGAGTCGATTATATATCCAAGGTATCTCAAACTTGAGACCTGCGCTAAAGCTGATCATCTAAAGTAATTTTAGATCTTATTTGTTGCTTACCGCAAAAAAGACAATATTTCTGTTTTTGTTATAGAAATACTAATACTATAGTTTCTATATATTAAGCTTAATTCATATATAGCACCTTTAAATTACCTTCATTTTTCTGTACTAATATTACTTCATTTGCACATAATAAAGTCTTTATCCGTAATTAATTATTTAATCTAATTCCTTTGTTTAAAATACTGCTTCCATTTTAGGAAACTGTCAACACATATGAGGATTGGCTGGTAAGTACCAAGCCTCACATATAGCTGGCGCCACTGGGCCAGTTTGACGGATAGCACCATATAGTTTAACTCCAGACTAGCTTGCCTCCACAGTTAAAGGTCAAAGCTTGTTTAATTTTTGAACAAATTTCACGGAAATAGAGCGTTTGTAAAAACGAACAGTGATTAAATACTTCCATTTAAAAGGCTTAACGCCTAAAGAAATCAAGGAGGAAATGGACAGTGCATTGAAAGACTGTCCCTTCATACACAATGATTAAAAGGTGGATTGACGAATTTAAAATGGGACAGATGAGTACTAGTAATGTGTTTAGTTCAGGACACCCTGTGGAAGTCACATCTCCAGGAATCATTGAAAAAAAATTCATCGTTTAATACTGGAATACCGCAGATTAAAGTTGTTTGAGATAGCATAGGCTGTAAATATATCGAAAGTACGTGCAGGTAATATTTTAAGAAATGGTTTGGGTTTTCACAACATCTGTGCAAGATGGGTGCCGCGTTTGTTGACACCTGATCAAAAGTTGCAAAGAAAAAATGTTTGTGATAAGAATTTGGAGCTCTACTGTAAAAATCTCAAAGAATTTTTAAGACAGCTTATTACTGTGAATGTAACTTGGATACATCAGTACACTCCGGAAAGTAAATCACAGTCAACTTTTTTATCTTTTTATTCTTTTTAATTTATGTTCTCCAACGTTAAGTCTTATAGGACGGGGCGGGGCGGGTGAAATGATGCTCAAATTAGTCCAGGGTCCATAGAGGTTAGAGTTACCCGACATTCGTCTTTCAGGATAAGGGAAAACCCTGGAGAAAACCTTATCCAGGTAACTCACCCTGAACGAGATTCGAACTCGGGACCTGTTGAACGTGAGGCAGACATGCTACCACCACGCAATCGAGGCGGGCAAATCACAGTCAACGCACAAATTCTTGTTTCTTCACGACACTGCTCCAACCCATCGTTCGGTTAATGAAGTGGGAAACATATGTGACTTGAGGTTCGAATTACTTGAATATCTAACCTATTCGCCAGAGCTAGCACCCCGTGACTACCACCTGTTCTGAAACCTCAAAAAAATTTATTGGAGGACGAGGATTTCACAGCAACAAGGAGGTCATGAATGCGGTAAATCGCTATTTTGAGGATGTTTAATTTAAGTAGAAGACCGATATGACAAATGTATTAGCATTTCTGGTGATTATGTTGAGATATAAGGAAAAAAAATATTTATTGTGAGGCCCGGGCCTTACCATCCGACACTCGTGCATTAAATAAAGCGGGTGGTAATACACATCCTTGTCTGACTCCTTTATTTATAGTTATGGCTTGTGTTTTTTCTTCACATATACTTGAATTAGATGTGTGGGATATCCTTTTTCTTCCATTACGTCTCATTGTTTTCTATATTTACATTATCAAAAGCTTTATGGAAACATAAAATATAGGTATCAATAAAACATACAATTAATGTCAAATTAATCATCAGCGGATTAAGTATTTACGGGATAATACTAATTATTTATTTGACTTTTTAGGGAATTGTACGTTTCTCAAATGCCAATCGCTATTCTTTTTCCCCCCCTCCTGGATGTGGAAAGAGGATGGAAGTTCAAGAACCTCACGCACCAACCAGCTCATAAACGATTTGACACTCTTAAACCTATTGCATTCCTTTACTCTCCTTATACCTACATTTATCTGAACTAAGAGGAAGTCAATTAAAGAATAAGCCTTTGTAAAAATGTTTGTATAAGCGTAAGTACGAAAACTCATGCGTCAGCAAATTCGAATTGTTTTCTATTTATTTTTAGTCTGATGCATTTCTGCCACTCTTTAAAAACAAGTGCAATGTCGTATATGCCATTTACTTTTTCGCAGCTTTAAGATGTGTGCTGCTATTAAACCTTAAAAAAGAAGCCCTTCGTAGCTACACCTAAATGAAATGGTCCAAGAAGTCAAGAAGCTCCAGGTATATTTGTTATATAATTCGTTACATATCTGCTATATAATGGTTCTCCTATAAGCTCTCAATCAAATACTTTTCAGAGAGCTATTGTGGATATATTAGAACTTTTCAGTAAAATCATATTCATTAGTATGGATACTGGCGTCCTCATCAACAATCATCACTGAGAGTAGGTATTGATGTTTCTGTAAACGCAGCAGCATTGTAACAGAAAATAAAAGGTTATCAATGGTGTAGCGGAAACCCCAGTGCAGGCAGAAGCATCATGATTGCTTGTTTGTTGCTTAAGGTCAAACGAAAATGGGCAATGCATGCACGTACGTCCCCTCAGAGAGCCTGTAATTATTCGTTCGGCAACCCACCACATGGTAGCGTGCACTACTTTCTTTTGCCCGCGGCTGTCCAACAATTTCCTGATGATAGTTGGCGGAGTAGGGGAACCCCCGTGTTTGAGCTAGATTCCCCCACACCCCTTCCACTTTGTCTATGCTAATTAGTCATCACAGCACAGGATTAGTGAATTAATTTGTGGTACAATCGACCAATCAACGTTCTCCACAGTTTACAAAAGAGAAACTCAATACGGGAGCCGGAAATTGCGAGTTAATACTCGGGTACAGGCTGTGCTACGGAACAAATAACCAACAAGCACTGAATGAAGTCGATCTAACCGCATCCTCGTGCAATATCCTAGCGCTTTACGTGGTCATGCCACCACTAGAATGTCCATTCAGCGGGAGGGAGGGGATCTGAAAAACAGGAAATTGAAATGCTATTTTTCATCATACATTTCCATGCAATTACCTTTCGTAGCTTACATGCGCGAACCCATAATCATGTGTATCTTCGCCATGAAGTGGTTATCGTCGTTATGTGTTCCAGTACTAGAGCGTCATTTTGAACAAGTCCGTGTGGGATTAACCCAAAGTCTTAAATGTCTTAGTCTACAATCTTTGGAAGCGGAGGTCGAAAACGGCCAGTCTTAAGTTTCTTAGATAGAATATCTTTACTCATGTGATATGGGGTAAAGCATGAGTGCGGTTGTATTTGAAGGACTTCTTATTTAAATGTCCCAGCTGTTGAAAAATACAGTGAGTGCGCTGAAATGTGTCGGTGTTTCCAGTTTCCTATGTTTTCCTTTAAACGGTGGCCCTATTTTCTAGATAAACCAGGAATGGTGTGCATTACAGTCTCTTATTGGTTTCAATCCAGATCCAGCAGACGCTCATTAGCCTATGAACATATGCCAGATATAGGTGTTGGCAAAAGGGGAGAGTCCGAAAATTTTCACCTCATTGGCCAAAAAGTAAAAAGCGGTTTGGTTTCAGGCTCAGAAGCGAAGAAAACTGGTACGTCGAGTATTAGAACTAGGTAAGGGGTGGTACTGGGAGTGGCAGCGTGGTTCATCATTTCCTTGCTGAAATAAATAATTGCACATTATATTGGCAATATTCCATGCACTGGAAAAAAATTAAAAATAAAATATTAAAACTCTCCAAACGTTTTCAAAACTGAGTGTAGCAAGTGAAGTTTGAAATGTTTTGAGATTTTTTCATTTTGAAAAAAGGTATATAGTGGGTAACTGTTAATATATTGGCCTGTTACAAAATATGGAACACTTCGTCACCAACCAACGGTTTAGACATATCCTTCTAATTATGACATTTCTCCGAATTTTTATCTCTCCCTTTTATAAGACATCAAAGAAGTTGCAACCTAAACAAAGTAAATAGTAAGAGTTAAACAGTAAACGAGAATTAAACTAGAAAGCTTGTCATTGAACTCAAATGCTAATGTTTTACCGTTATTAATGTAAACAGATGAAGTAAAACTAACATTTCTGAAGTATCCCTGTATCTTGGAAACACTCCCTTAAGTTGCCAAAGGCTGTTCACTGTAATCGAACTATTTCCCTATCTTCAAAATCCCTGTTCAAGTATATATTACGAGTCCAAAATAATGAAGCAAGAGTTATTTGATAGAATATTCAGACAACAAATATTGCTTTACTTCACCATTATAGTGTTATGCCATTTGATCTTCCTTTGTCATCTCTCACTCGTACACTATATTTCTCTACTACTTGCCTGAGATGCTAATGCTGTGTTCGGCGGCTTCAATCTAGTTCTCTGGTGTATCTTCTAGCAGTGATTTACTTAAGATCTTTATCTTAGGATATCCGTGGGCGGGGCGAGAATATAAATTACTTAATTTGCTAATAAATTTAATGATCGCTAATGATCGTTTGAAGCTTGCTGCCGACTGTTTGGAGTTGTATAATTAAATGTCAACTATATAATTATATCTGCTAACTTCTGGCGTATCCAGGCTTTGTGGTTTTAACATAACGTTTTCCATAAAATTAATGCTAAGCGTACGTTGTCGTGAGTCGCAGAAAAAGTTCAGCTGAAAGTTCTTGAAGGTGGTCACGAAGTCTGTACAACCCGAGGACGGTCTTTAAGCACAACTGCTGCGGATAATAACCGATTACAATAAATGTTTCGCTTCGGCTATAAGAGGAAAGACACCAATCTTTCTTTCACTAATCTAAGTTCAGCCTACGAGCATCAGTCCTACCAACGTTCCCCTGTACGTGTTCCAATCAAGAACTGCTGACACGTAACTGAAGCACAACTTCTGTCTGTGACTTTGCTCCGTCCTAGGACTGTAATTTCCGTTATAAGTTTCAGAATTATACCTACGGCATGGCAATGTCTCAATACATTGAATTCTAGGATCATCTTAATCTACGGTTCTCTTCGTTACAGTAGGCCTGTATCTGGACAACCTAAATTGCATCTCTAATGATTACCATCCTTTAGCCAACTCTTACACTGCCTAGCTAATAACAGTCGGACGTTATTGTTTATGCAACTATAAAATGAAAATAATCGGTAGTGATAATTAGTTGTATGGATGAAAAACCTATTTAAATTTTGAAGTACACGAAATGAGCGTAAAACAGGAAAACAAAGTTTCTACAAGAGGCTATAGAAGATTTCAATGAAGCCTGCGTGATATCCACAGAATTTTTTTCTCCAGAAAATATAGATAGATACTTTATTTCACTGCTTAGAGCATGGCCCGGTGGCAGCGCTGTCAATATAATATACAATTCTTTACAGTATGATATACAATTCTTTAGAGTATAATACACAACTCCTTACAATATAATATACAATTCCTTACAACATATATACAATTCCTTTCATGCACTATGACTATGCACTATGGTAACAATATAATTGTTTACAAAAGTGATTAAGCTACTTAAATGAACACATACAATACGATAAACCTCAAGGAGTAAGCTGACACCTCAAAGATCTAAATCTAGATGCAAACCTGAGAAAATAAGGGACGAAAGCGATTGAAAACTTGTGACACAAATAAAAGTAAAAAAAAAAAAAAAAAAAAAAAAAAAAAAAAAAAAAAAAAAAAAAAAAAACCACACACATTTAATCCTGCTTTGTATAAAGAAACAAATTTCAAGAATGCTGAGAGAGGAATGAAAATGTATTTAGTTTGAAACCAGTCATGTACAATAAATACTTATGGTACTTAGAAATTAATAATACTGTACCGTACATGGTTCAGAGAAGAACAAAGGTCATTAACTGCAAGCTAATGAAGTCATAAAACAGGCGTTAAACAATGATGTAAAATTAATTGTTCTTTCACACTAGCCGTGTGTAGGACGCACTATGAAAGGGTAGAGCCAGAATGAAAAATTCAATGCCATAGCCGGGATTTGAACCACAGATCTTCTGGTTTCCGTCCAGCCGCTCTAACCATTTGAGCTACTATGGCCAACGTGCCAACGGCTAGTGTGAAAGAACAATTAATTTCCATTAATTGTACCTAATAGTGGTCAGAACTATAAAGCCCGGGCCTTAAAGTACTTACAGCATAGTAAGTCACCATTAAGGTAGTTGTCTCATGTGCTTATGAGAACTCTTAGTGGTTTACCGGGAGAAACATGAGTCAGTTGGAGAATTTAATGTCATGTTGGCACGTTGGCCATAGTAGCTCAAATGGTTAGAGCGCCTGGACGGAAACCAGAAGATCTGTGGTTCAAATCCCGGCTATGGCATTGAATTTTTCATTCTGGCTCTACCCTTTCATAATGATGTAAAAGTTTATATTTCACCATATCTAAATCCATTTGTCACCCAAACCATAATTGCTGTTATAAATACTGTGAATGCATTCAGAATATTATAAATCACTCAATAAACCCAATCAATATATGGAACTTATGATAAAATATAAAAATATGCTATTAAATGTTTCCATGACGATAAACAAGAAAGCTGAAAAACTTGATGAGAATGGAAAGAGTGCGAAAGCTTTTCATAGATTAATAGAATGTAGGAAACGAAAATAAGAAAAACTTAATGGAGACACCGTTTTAGGAAACAATGCATCTGTGACGCAGAGCGCCCAAAATACTGAAAAATGAAGTTATTGTATAAAGAACCTTACAATATTGTGAAAAAATTTGGGAAGCTTACGAATTAAAGGAAATTTATTTAATTAGATAAAGAAGTTTGTTGTGCATTCGTGGCCTCACCAAAATGATACCTAAGTAGGTGAAAGAGACGTGACTGGAATCAGGGCAGGACACGTACTTACTCAAATCTGCTAAAACGGTATATCAGAGCGCCCGAGCCTAAAACGGACCCCTTATATGCCATAAACCTTAAAAACGGAAAATAAATTTTGAAACGTGGCTATTTCCCATGCAACATTATAATCCAAGCCAGAAAACTGCCTAACCGGAAACGAAAATATTTTCAGGAACCAATTGCATAAATGACCTGATTAAATCGGATTAATTATGTGTAATAGGTTACAACGCACTTAGTTTAAAAAGTTCAATCATTTTGAGGGCGATGTGCTTACAGAAGTTCCATGAACCATAGAGACATAAACTGTAATCCTTCGAGGGAAAGCGTAGACAACCCGTTAGCTCTCTCAACTCTCTTCCGACACACATGTTAAGGGTACAACTGTTTTGTAGTGTTACACGTGTTTCTTTGTTTCGTTGTTACATTGATCAAGTACGAGTGGAAAAAACTGTAAACTGTGGTGATTTTAAACACATAGTATGCGTGTGACAAATTCTGTAAAATGATTTCAAACATAAGATATCAGGAGGAGAATCATAACACTGGTTATTGATGAATATGAAAAGAACAGAGTTACAGATAACGAATTAACTGTGTTTTTGAAGTGAGGAAAGTCAAATTTATGAGATTTTGAAACAATAAAAATTAAAATCTAGTGGATAAAGGGAACAGCATGGCATGTGAAACGAATCACAAAATATACAGAGTATGACGAGGTAAATTGTGCTGTGTTCGAATGGTTTGTTAGTGCGCGCGCTAAGGGAATTCCTATTTCAGAACCATTGCTTCAATCATTCCAACCCTAAGAGGCTGCAACCTCTATCTATTTGCCGACGACACTGCCATAACAACTGCGTCAAACCGCCATGATATCGCAGTGCAACGGGCTCAGCTATTTGCAAATATGCTGTATACCTGGTTTGCGACCTGGCGGTTAAAACTAAATGCCACTAAGTACCAAGCAGTCACTTTTACATGGCGAAACCTGCAGGACGTACCCAACAACAGCACATAACAGCTGTGGCAAATAAATGCAGCAGAAGGATGGCTATGTTGTATACTTTATACAATCGCAAATCGCCAACTTAGAAACAAACTCTTACTTTACAAACAGGTACTAAGGCCGGTATTTTCCTACACTTGCCAAGTCTGGGGTGCTGCAGCCGAAACCCACCTCTCCAGACTCCAAATCCCTTAAAACCGTTACCTTCGGACTGCAGTTGCAGTCGACTGGTATATCCCTATCGACAACATCCACTTAGACCTATCCTTCCCAAAGCTATCTGAGTACATCCTGCACCTATCCCATAGCTTCTATCCCAAACAGTTCAACAACCTCATCCGTGGACTTGGAGAATATGATCTAGACCACGGAGAGACATACCAGAGACACAGATTTGTGCTAGGACCTTCTTCAGAACCATAAATCATCGTCATATTTCCATATGCATCTACATCTCTACCTTAAATATCTCTAAATCCCAAATTCAATCACCACCACTTACCACCATCATTAATATATATATATATATATATATATATATATATATATATATATATATATATATATATATATATATATATATATCAATGCCAGTAAGAGACCTAATCTCGGTATAGCAATAGTCGAAGGACCCTCCTTCGCGGAGGAAGACCCATATATATATATATATATATATATATATATATATATATATATATATATATATATATATATATATATGGGTCGTCCCCGTCCCATCTCACGACCCGAGGTACATGAAATGTAAGTTACCTCGAAACAAATTCTATCTAATAACCCACAACCCATCCGAAAATAGCCTCAAAAAACCTACCTGCGGTAAAACCCTTAAAGGGTGGGCACGCAGCAAAAACCTTTTGGCAATATACAGCCAGCCAGCACCCTGGTCGGAAGGCCTTAAGTCATTCAGCATCTTGAAGATCGGAGAGACGCACGCATTCGAACTGTCGATGTCACAACGGGCTCGAAGCCCGAGAACGTTTAGAACATTTTATTTGATGTGTTATTAACATAGCTTATAGGCGTAACTAATGTAGTACTTTTCTCTTTCTAAAAGGCATGCTTACCCGTGCATTTTGAGGGGATTAATCTATAGGTAAAGGTAATAAGCATAGATCGCAGTAATATATAGGATTAGAATTACATTTGTAACGTGAAATTTTACAGCGCGCTTATTAAATTTTCATGCAGCCTGCTACCTAGGATCTGGATCATTGTAATCACCTTTCTTCTAATGATATTTCCCCCTTAACCATAGCTTCGCACCTCCATTATGACAATTACAAATCAACTTCTTATGGTTTAAGCGTGTCCCTTTTGCCTTTGGTCCCTTTTTCCATCTTTTGTCTTCTTAACAGTCCAGTAATCCAGGACATTTCTTTGAACTAATGTCAAAACAAAACACTCAACGATCCGCCCCATGGACAAGTTTAAGAGTGAAAACATAACCATTGTTTCAGGTACCAGTATTAATGTAAGAAGCGCTATGCACTTCCTCTAAGCAACTATCTGTTCCGTTTGTAATATTTGAGGTCCAATTAAAAGGTGTGATTTAAAGTTTAAAATAGAGAATCCTGTGGTATTTCATGGAATCGAATGAAGGACTACAGATTCGAGCTCTCCTCGAGGTTGGGCGAGAGCAACATCACGCCCCATATGGCAACCTTGGCCTCGCCCCACCACGTGATGTCTGGACCCATTTCTCAGGTGGAGGCATCCAGAGGGCGGCGTCCATTACCTCCACCGACAGGGTGATAGTGAAGATGACGGCTAGGCGAGAGGACCTACAGCTCATACCGTGGACTCAGAACCGCGTTGGACATAGGGGACACTTCACATGTGCTAGACAGAGGTGAAGGCGTGGATAGGGCCGACTTAAAATCGCCAACCCCAGAGCCCGGAATCGAAATCGGGAGCCTTTGCACGGGAGCCACGAAAGAAACCCACTGCGCTACTCCTGCGCCCTTGCATGAGTACGTTAACAGACAAATACAATAAATAGGTGAACCCAATGAGATAACGACTACTGAGAGAGACTGGTAAAAACTAAGAGAAACAGTTCATTGTCAAAAAATCTTATTCATCTCACCCAAGTCTATGGCTTGTGTCCATATTATAACCTTAAGATAATACATTCCATTCAACCTAACTCGTAATAATGTTTAACTAAAATAATAATCTAAAATAGAGCAGTGTGCATGCATAATTGCATGCATAATATGAGAAACAAAACAATAGAGCGTTTATATCGTATGCCAGGTTTTTGTTTTGTTTTTAATTAATCATTGAGAAAAAATAAAGGTGGTTTATACATGTATAATTATTATAACAGAATTGTTATGGTATTTAGCATATAGCATAATTGTTCATTTTGCCAACAATTGCGTATTTCCCATTCCAATGACGTAATATTGGTATATAGAGAGATTTTGTAACATTTTGTAACCTTCATATCTCTAAGCAACGAAAACCCAGAAACCTGTATACATTATTAAACACAGAATTATTAAGAGCTATTAAGAAGAATTGTCAAAGTACTAAAAGTGAGATATATTTCATATAAAAGTATGAGTAGCTGGCATGCTTAATTTATAAGAGTACTCACTCAACGGTTTGAAGTTCACCTTTCCTCCAAAAGCTTTTCAGCCCTAAATTCGGGTTATCTTCAGTAAAGTCTGCTCCAACTAATACTGAAGATAACCCGAATTTAGGGTTGAAAAGCTTTTGGAGGAAAGATGAACATCAAACCGTTGAGTGAATACTCGTATAAATTAAGCATATCAGCTACTCATATATACAGAGCTATATTTATAATTATTTATCGTGATTGTCTTACTCCTAGGAATGAAATACATACAAATGGCAGTGTTGCTCATCCGTTCATCACGCGGGTAATAGCAAATGAACTGGAGAGAGAAGCTAGTACGATGATTTTCTGTTTTCACTTATGTCAGCTATGTAGATATGCCAAATTATTTTGTGAGCTATTTCCTACCATTTATAATGCTGGCCGCACCATGGCTGAGTGGTTAGACCACTTGGCTCTCACCAAGGCGGCCCACGTTCGATATCAAACAACTGCAAAGTGAGATTTGTGATGGGCAACATGGCACTAGGGAGAGTTTTCTCGGGTCATCCGATTTTCCCCGCCAGCTTTCCACAGACTACTCCATCATCATCTTTCCCATCATTCATCTCTCTCGTACTTTCACTTCCGGCGATAATTTGATAATTCCTCCCGGAATCTCAGTGATGAGGAATTCTCTGATTCTTAACCCGTTGGCTACGGGCATCGGGGTTGCGCGGTTCAGAGGCTGTATGTTCCACTTAAGGAAATACAGGAATTCATTTATTCATTAATTCATCATTCGTTTATAATGCTAAAATTGCATGAGTTGAACGCAACTCATAGATCATCTTAATATGACAATCCCCAAAACAAATATTCATCAAGCTGATGAATCATGATCATCCACTTGTTGCTGTATGGAAGTTCAACATAGGAAACTTAGTCAGGTCACTTTTCGAAAAAGGCTAATATTCAGAAAAACGATTTTCTATCTAAAGTTTTAAATTTTTTCTTAAAAATATTTTATATCGCATCCTTCGTAAATAGCCTCAAATGTTTTTTACGTATGTGTTCATACAGACAGATACGCACATACCCCAATAAGGTTAACTACTAGTTCATGGGGTATACAAAGTATTGCTGTACTCAGGGTTTTACCACATTAAGTGTAGTGCAATATGTTTGCCACAATACGTTGTCATGATTCGTAAAAGGGTGGATGAAAATATTTTCACCAAATTCAATGAATATATCTACCAACTCGTCCAACTGTCACGTATTCTATGCTGCTCTTTAGGAAAGCACACGTTATATCCTTCCTAGTATAAAATGCATGAAAAACCATCGTTTATTTAAGCATTTCGCAGCTTCTGGGTCCTCATTCAGCACTGAATTAATGCTGTGTGCATAATACTGATTAGAAGGTCAGAGCTGCAATAATGGCTTTTGTGCTAAAAGAGTAAATGTTTTCACATTAGACTATAAACTGCGGGTTGCATAGATAAAATAAATAGGGGTAGCTGACTCACCCTATTTATATATAATGTCCTAGATATGCAAAGGGAGCAGAATGTCAAAGCCATCAAATAGCTACCATTCTCTTAAAAGATTTGGCTATCCCTGAACCTTATCTTTCCTCCTCTGCTCATTGTAGCTGCAAGAAAATATTTGTACAAATGTCTGATTAATATAATATAGAAATAACAGCAGGGATTTTAAGACAGTTTATACAGCAAGACATAGTGTTATTGAATGCACGTAAGAATTGTTCCATAGTAGTAGTAGTAGTAGTAGTAGTAGTAGTAGTAGTAGTAGTAGTAGTAGTGGTGGTGGTGGTAGTGGTTAATAATAATAATAATAATAATAATAATAATAATAATAATAATAATAATAATAATAATAATAATAATAATAATAATAATAATAATAATAATAATAATAATAATAATAATAATAATAATAATAATAATAATAATAATAATAATAATAATAATAATAATAATAATAATAATAATAATAATAATAATAATAATAATAATAATAATAATAATAATAATAATAATAATAATAATAATAATAATAATAATAATAATAATAATAATAATAATAATAATAATAATAATAATAATAATAATAATAATAATAATAATAATAATAATAATAATAATAATAATAATAATAATAATAATAATAATAATAATAAAGTATGTCATAATGAATGTGATGGTATATGAATATCTTACATTATAACATAAATATAATGATTAACAATAATATTTAAATAGTTCAAATCTCATATGTAGTTTATAATCTAAGAAAAGGCGAATTATTTTCATGGTGTGCAGTTGATTGAACATTCATTATTCTTTAATTGCAATCGCATTTCAAACTTTCTTTAATTATTCTTGAGGCAATTTGGTTATTTTAGTTTATTTTAAACGTTTAGATACGTTAAAACGAAAGATTCTGAAGACCGTAGTTTTCTCGTTTCGTAACCAATATAGTCCCCCAGTTGTGAAATGAAAATAATTTGCTCATCGAGTAAACAAGCATCAGACACTCTTCGAAGACCCAGTGAATGTTACAAAAGAAACATTATCTTATCTCCCTTCAAAATGTGATTATTCCTTTATTCTCTTCTATTTCCAGTTCATCTTTGCCTAACAGACGATGCTTAATTTACCCTTGTCGTCAATTCAATGCGAATTAGGTTAACTCGACGGAGGTGGAAGAAAAGTTAAGTGCTGTTGACTTATTTTTAAACGCCTGTTGGCTCTAAATTGGTTCCTCAGAAAATGCACTTTCGTTTCCCCGTTGATGGGATGACGTTAATTCTCTACACGTCATCTTTGTGTGCACTGCGCCTGTGCGAGTAATGTACCCCCTCGCTGCAAACAAATTCAATTGTGAAACTTGTTTGGAAACCAAAAGTTAACTCCACCCATTCTTCTCCAACCCTTCGCACCCCCAGAGGTTGAATCTGTAAAACTCGTAATACGTTTTGTGTACTTGTGAGTCAACGTACGTTTGGCTTTGTTAAACCTTGTTGTTGGTGTGGGCATCTGTTGTACCTCCATTGTTAAGTTTCGAAGGATCAGCCCTAGTCTAACTCTATTTTAAATGAGTTTATCTTACTTAAAAATACTACGATTTAAGGAATCTCGAGCACTTTGAGCACTTTGAGCTTTAAATAAAGTGTAAACAAAGTTCAGCATTTTCTGCGAAACAAATTGTAAACTATGGAGAGTAAATTTAGAAAGAATACAACAAGGTTATATTATAGAATACTAGAGGCCTTTTGTTTACAAATAGTCTGTTATTACCAGGTGTAAGAATTTCAAAGCATTAAAGCTAGGACGAAAGTGAATGTTGAAGTGCCATTGAACTTTATGCAGGGACGTCGCAGGTAATAAACCTTCCATCCTTTGTACAGCCTGTCGTTTGCAAACGGAGCTCACCATACCCAATTTATTCTCAGCGACGCTTGTACGCTCGCATTCTTTTCTTTTCGTTTTTCTTCTTTTCTTAGCTTTAATTATCTTAACTGGGTGAACGACAAAGTAAGGGCCAAGGTGACGTTACTTTAAAGGAACTGGCCCCATTAAACGACCCTTAAAGGATCCGTGATATATTTTTGAAATTTCAGGATTAACATGATTCTAATTAGCAATTACATGTGAAGATGCACTCCGGTGCCTTGATTTACACGAATAATGAAATATCTGGTTTAATCTCCACGTCAACCATAATAAAGTACCTACACACGCATTAACAAGGCAACAGAAAACGCTTATTTTAATAAACATTCACATTAGTATAATCCCTCTTACCGAGCGGGATGGCTCAGTTCCAGTGGCCGACCTTCCTGATCCATGGGCCTTTCCGCCAGGCGAATGCTGGGTACGTTAATTCCATTCCCTGACTTTCCTGTACCTCCATTTCAAGTCCATTATCATTTCACAGCATCTCTCATTTGGTGATCTCTTTGACGGTAGAGGTTTCGACGGTGCTAGGTAGGATGATAAGCTCTGAGTGAACCACTGCCTCCTCCGGTTGCTGATCTTCGAGCCAGGTGCTGGGACTACTTCCGAACCACAGTAGGGGGCAATGCCCGCTGTCCTGCCTACCGGAGGAGGTTTCCATCTAAGTAAAATTTAGGGACTCTGCTCTCTGCACTGTCCTGGCTCCTTAGGACGGCTACCCTCTGTCTCCTCTCGTCTTATTCTTCCTTCCGAGGATGGCCCCCCCCCTTGGTGAATAGGTACAATAGATCAATACTGGTCGTAGCGCCAAATTCCCTTCGAAGTAATCCTAATCTTAATCCTAATAATCCCTCTTACAACCTCAAGAGAGAAACTTAACGCTGATAACTGACAGCATAAGAATGTCTAACAGATCACCGCTTGGCTCTCACCAAGGCCCTGGGGCGGGTTTTTCTCCGGGATCTCCGGTTTACCCCGCCGTCTCATTCCAGCGGTGCTCCATCTTCATCCCGTATATCATCAATGTCACCGCCTGCGATATAATAAAATCAGGCGTTAAACACTACACATTTCATTTCATTTGCCTGACAGACCTATGTTTCACTTCAAATGAAGTTCACATGGCCAAGTTAATATAAAATTACTATGAACATCTCAAACTTGATTCTCCGTTTTGCGTACCATAACAAGAATATCAAATTACCGAAGTGAACGCATAAAACGCAACAATCGTATATCTTTCATAAACGTATTTAATAATTGTTTACAGTAGCCATAACAGCTACATTTGCTATGTGTCGTTACAGAATAGTCACCTATTATTCCTTCCCTCTTTTTACAATCCTTAACCACTTGTTTTTTACTTTGCTTAAAAACTGCCCTATATTTTTATAATTTTGTTTAAAATCTTTATTAAGCTAACTCTCCTGTTCATCTTTGATATCTGACATTCTTTCCTCCATAACTCCGTTTCCTTACAATCAAACAGTATATGTTCTGTATTCTCTTTGTCCACACACAATGGGCACTCGTCAGGCGGGTATCCATTTCTTTTACCTATTAATCTCCATATCCCTGTTCTTAACGATGTCATTCCCTTTTATTCCTTCATTGCTCGTGCTATCTATACCTATACCTCTCCCTCCCCCAGCTATTTTTCAATAAAATATAGAAGACAAGTGATCTCCTCTATGTTAATTGACTAAACAGTTACAGCATCATTCCAAAACAAACGAGAAACATGACGGGACACTATCCTTGGTAGTAGACATCCTCTTTGTGTTTAGCTTTACAGCAGCACTTTTCTTACGCTTCATTCTGCATAATGGGCTCATTTCGCGCCTAAATCCAACTCAAAAAGCCACCTCACTTAGTGAAAACATGTTTCTAGGTATGTCTAGAACTCAGTCTATTTTAGAGATTTGGTATCGAACTTCAACCCGTTTAGTATCTAGTCTGAAAAACAAAATGAGCATTGTTTAGAATACAATTCTCATCGAAAATAACGTTAATAACATAGGATAAACCACTCAACCTTTTGCGTCATTGTATCAGAAGTAGAGATTCCTTGTTTCTTCCTTACCTTCACGAACTTGCCAGATTTCTTTCTTTCTTTTGTCCTTCTTTCTTTTTTCTTTCTTTACCTCCTTCTTTTCTTTTCCCCTCTCCTTTCTATTTTATTTCCTTTTCTCTTTCCCACTTTCTTTCTCTTTCTCTCTGGTTTTATTTCTTTCTAATACTCCCTCCCCTTTGACTAGCTTAGCCCGCTCTTGCTCTTCTGTTCTATCCATGTTGCCCAATCACTGTAAATGTTGGCAACCATTAATAAAAGTGGCAATTAATAGCCATGTGATGTACAAGCTCTTGTCTGTTACTTATACTGGTGGTTTACTTGACGAAATCAGAACATATATTAGTATTGAACGATTCTTATAATTCATAAATAGCCAGTTACTATAAAACGTTCAAATAGGTTTTCTGAAAACTTTCACAATATGTTTTAATTTATTGTATAGTAATTAAAAAACTGAGTAAAAATATCAGATTTGAATGATTCGATTTCGTATACCCTCACTTTGGGGAACATGACTGAGACACTGTAAAGCCTACGGCACTAGTAGGAATAAATAGTGTATTGTGTATTGAGAAGTGGACGTGATACTTATCAGGTTGAGAATGCATTATAGATCTGATAAGTAACTTACACACTTGAAAAAAATGCAAAGAGCAGTAATAAATCAAAATTGCTACTATTCTGTTGGATATTACGTCGCTTCTGTTGGTACCGTATTTTGCTATTGGGTGTTACGTCACTTCCTACTGGTGCCGTTAAGTATTGAAAACTAGAACCGTAAGTATTAATTACCTGCATCATCTTTGTTGCCATGGCAATTGACTAATGTATTGTGTATTTAGCTTATACAGCCAAGTACGTGTTCACAATGATTAACATAAAAATCAAGTATTACAACATATACCTATGTTACACTCGATTAAAAGAATGTCGATGCGTACATTTGAAAAATGTATTACTTAAATTAATGTGGTTCTATCTTTTCAACCATATTTTACACACAGCTTATGAGAAAGAAAAATTAATGTTCCTAATTAATAGAAGTTAATCGGCTTTGGTTAACATTGTTTAGTAACTTCGGCATGGATTCATCATTTGAGGTTCCTGATTTTATTATTATACTTAGAATATATGCAACGAAAGCCCAGGAATTTTCAACTCTTATCAATAATATTTAAAAACATTAGCTTTCACTTCTCACTCTTTAACGTCGAGCTTCTGTCGGGAGTAAGACTTCAGATAGATTCTGAACAAGAACTCCATGCACACATCGGGTAAATTTTGAAGAGTAGTAATACTTTTACTGGGTTAAGAAAAAGGAAGATATTCCTTAAACAGTGATTGAATAGTCTTTTAATGAATATATCACTATTATGAAAATTAAGAGAGAAATAAATTTATTGACATGATCATCAGGTACCCGAACTCGTAGATAATGCCGAAACTATCAAGTTAATAAATGGGTTATTTTACCTTTCAGGCCATTAAGTAAAACAATTGCTGTCGACTAAACACCACCTTGGATGTAAGAAATTCATTGTTAAACATTAAAGCTGATATTGCATATTGGTCTGTAAATATATTCTAAAATTCCATATATGGACATATAAAAACACGGCCATCTGAAATTCAATGTAAATCAATAACCAAGCAGGCCATGTAGATGATGCAACGAATGCTTAGGTTTATTGAAATCCCAAATTCAGAAAATACCGGAAGCTAAATCTACACAAATTGTGACGTCGGACCAATCAAAATTTAGTATTTCGGTAACCTAGCGACGAAACAGAGAAAAGAACCAATAATTTTATACTTAAATTTCTTTCTTCTCCTTGCTTGTACTCTCGAAGCGTGTAGATGTGTTTTTGGTAAAGGCTCTTTAAAACGACAAGAAGTTAGTGGAGTTCACCGTTCATTAACGTGCAATAAACGATTAAAATATACGCTGAATACGCGGTGCGACGAGAAATAACTTAAGTGGAAAACCGTTGCATCATTCACAAAGCGAAGGAGAAAATTAAAAGTTAGTAAAGTGCTATACCAGTGAAAAAGTCGCATGTGAAGCGAAATATGTCGAGAAATAAATACATGTAAAGTGAAACGGTGTTCATAATTTTATTTCATAGTTGCCCAAATGCAAATACCCTTTTGAATCGATACTACGAGAGAGAGGTTTCACATCTCATCGCTCGCCGCAGCTATCGGAAGGAAGATATTACAGAAATCTCCATCTTCACGGCCTTGAGACAGGAGAGTTCATCGCTTCTACATCGAGGTAAGGTTTGGCTTCTCAACGAGTCGCCACACCGACGGAAACGCGAAACCTTTTGTGCGTGTAGGGCGTGGACCGCACGGCAACGAATTCTACTTCAAATATGTCGCTGTATCGTGTGGCATAAATCTACCTTCACCCAATATAACCACTTCAGCATTAAGAAATTGTTAACAGTTGAATAATCTTTCATGACTTAGACTGACGCATCTAATTATAGGGAATACAGGCCTATTGTGCGTTAAAATCCGAAACTGCTGTAAATTTTAAATCAAAATTGATTCATGACGCTGAATATAACGTAGTAGTTAACCAGGATGCATATATTTAACACCTTAAGAAAGATTGTTTACCTTTGAGAAACTGAAATACACAAAAGTATTGTGACACAGCAGCTATGAAACAAGATTTCGGAAATCAGCACCGGCCAGTCAAAAAAGTAAAAAATATAAGTAATGGTTCTGTTACAACATAAGCACTGCAAGCGCTATCGTCAGATCACCAGAATCTTCTGGAAGTTGTCTTGCTAGAACTTTCTAGAACTCTAACCAGATACTTATAATCGAGCACTCTCGCAAAGTTAGTAACTAAGATAGCGTGAGAATCAGTGAACCTGTTTTTGGAGCCACAAAAAGTGCAGCTCTCGAGCGCGTTTGTGAAAACTGTGGTGACCTACGGTAATAGCTCTTGCAAGAGATTTGTGATGTCCGTTGTTAGACTCCCCAGTGCATGAGCCGTTCTATTTCAGTATATGGCTACGCCGGGAAGAAAAGTGAAACGGCAGGGAAAACGAAATTGTTCGCATTTGTAAAGGGGCAGTAATGCGCTGTGTTTAATGTCCTCTTTTATTACATCTGGCACCGCGGGCGGTAACACTGATGGTACATGAAATGAAGATGGAGTACCGGTGGAATGAGATGGTGGGGAAAACTGGAGATCCCGGAGAAAATCCACCCTCTCACTTTGCGGTCACCTGGGATCAAACCTAGGCCACCTTGGTGAGAGCCAAACGTCCAACCGTTCGACCACGGCGCTGTCTTGAAGTGGCAGTGTCAGCTTGCTAAAATCACTGATAACTGGAACTAGTTCACGTATCAAGTGACAATGAGAACATAGGTACTGAAATTGTAGTGACAAAACTAAACAAAGACACATTATGCATAAAAGCTGTATCCTATCAGTAAATTATGTGTTTCTTTAAATTCTATGAGTGCAAAAGAACAACATAAAATGCTTTGTTTACTACAGAGGAAAGTAACTTAACGTTTCCATTACATATTAAGAAACAGGCTTAACGTGAGGAAATTGTTTTCCCTCTTTTCATGGATAATTCCCCATATGCACCATTGGGTTATTATTAGCTTCCTTAACGCGTATTAGAGAGTTTTTACTGTGAATAAGATTTACAAACGAGTGCTGTAACTGTGACATAATTGCCTTGGTGGTTTAGTCATTTTTGTGAAATTACGGTAGAAAGTCGCTGATCTTTTGTTCTATCTTCCTTAGTAAAAATTGTATCAAAAGTACATTATTTTCCATATGAGCCCGATTTCTCATTACTTCGCAGTGAAGGGTGGATGTTGTCCTGGAAACAGCGTTATTCTTCTGTTTACAAAGCAGGGGAACTATGTCAGGAGAAACGGGATGAAGTAAAGAGGGGACAAGTCAAATAGCTACGGAAAGAAGAGAAAGGGTAAAAAGCAATTATTTTTAAATGCAAATCTAAGACCCATCCTAATCTAATATCGATCGAAGCGTCCTACTGCTAAAAACCATTTTTTCCAGTTAATACACGTAGAGAAGGGAAGATCGTCTCGTGCATCTGTCGTCCTCTGTCACATCTAATAACGTTACACTCAGACTCTTTTTTTATCCTCTCCCAGACTACCCAATTTCCCTTCTAGATGGGCTTCCTAAAATTCAATTTTGAATCTCATTTGGCAGAGATATTGTTTAGCTTGATAATAATAATTGTATTGCGCAAAGCTTTGCAGGCAAGGAAAACCTTACACGGAGAGTAAACGGCCATGATTCGCTTCAATGAGTTGGAGGAAGGGGAGGGGGAGGAAAGGTCACATACTCCCCGCTCCATCATGTTAACGTCATAACCCGGGGGAAAAATGTTCCACGGCGGACCTACTTTTTCAAGCCCCAGGAGTGTTAACGAGAATGGCCTAAGCTACGGCAGCTATTGGATTACGTTACTTTAACAACCATTTGATTACCCTTTCAAGCGGGGAAAAAACTTTTTCTACAAGGGAGTAGAATTTTAATTTCGTTCGGCTCCCTCGTTTCGTGCATTCCCGCGGACGACATATCAAACACGTGAAGAGGAACGAGAGCTAGAGCGCGATAGGAAAAGGAAATGAGATTGTTACCGAAGACGGAAGGACAGGGAAATAAGAATAAAGAGAGATGGGAGAGATTTAAACAGCAAACACAAACGAAGATGTGTATTAAAAGGAGAGGAGAACGAATTGGACATTAAGGAATTAAATGATGATGTTCAGACATTAAGATCATGAAGGGCATTCGGTCGAAGCAACAAAATATATGATAAATAAGTAAATTCAGACCTACCTTCATTATATTTCTGTTCTTGACCTAATATTTGATAACAATATTCTTCAATTTACGTAGGGAAATTATTATGCTACTAACTTGTCCTTTCGATTTTCATATAGGGTGAGGCAAACAACACATTCTGTTTATTTTTTAACAACTTGAATCCTTCAGAGATTTTGGTAATAATTAGGTTGTCAGCTCCATGAGTTCCAGATTCAGAATAAATATGTCGAAACATTTGCAGCAGGAGAAGAATCTTACATATTAGAAATGAAGTAATCAGGGGGCGCAACCATCAGTAGAGAATGTACAAAGATGTGAAACAAATGGATTAAACACCTGCATCAATGACAGAAGAATATCAAAATAGCTGTTAATTATAGACCTAGAGGTTGAAGGTTAATAGGACGTCCACAGAAAAGATGGCTTCAAGAAATATGAGACCCGAACAGGCTTATGCTTAATCCATGACAGAAAAAAGAAGAATCTTGTTTTTCAAAGAAATAGAAAAGGAGGAAAATGCGATGCATAAGGAAGCAGAGAATGTAAGATCAGCAAGTTTGAAAAACTAGGGTAATAACAAAAAGAGTACTGAAAAACAAGCTAGAGGTGAAAAAGAGGAACAAATCCATTTGAAGAGAGAAGGGAGAGAGAGAGGAATAAAGCATGGGACGATAGGAAAAAGAAAGCGGCAAAGAAAGAGAAAGGAAGTATAAATCATGGAAGAAGAGAGTAAAGAAGCAGTGTTGAAATAAGGATAGCAGATATAAAAGGAAAAATAGTTGAAAACCGCTAAGAGGAAGGGGAATAAAAAAATAAAAAGAAATTAAATGACAAAGGAAAATAAAGAAAATCAGTTGATAATGAAGAGCAGATATGATTAAGAAGAAAAGGTGGAGTAGAGAAGAATGAGATAGGATATGCAGAAGGAACAGAAAGGATGTAAGAAAAGAGTTGCAGCACTAAAGGAAAATTAAAAGGCGGGGAAGATAGTCTAAAAAGTCAAATTGTTGAATAATAAAAAAGTAGGAAGAGAAAAATAAGAAATATTGAGTAAATAAGATAAAGAGCAGGTGAAGGAAGTACTTTGAAATAGAAAGAGGGAGAGAAGAAACAAAAGGAAACGGATGTAAATATCAAGGAAGCTGAAGAACGGAGTAAAAGCACTATGCGTGGGGAAAAAAGTACTGTAAAAGAATTAAAAGGAAAACGAAGGTATCTGAAGCCGTTTTTTGTTGGATTAAGTAGTTTTCTTTGTGATATTAACCCCATAGGTGTACCTATTTTGATTCTAGAAGAAAAGATGTTATTTTTACTGATACTATGTCGCAAGATTATAGTTGATCAAAATTAGGTTATTATTTCCAAAATATTTACTATATGTAGGTTTTATAGCATTCAAATTCTTTGTAAAAATTAATGTAATTTTAAACAGTGTAGAAATATCTTAATTATACCTTAATGCTTTATATAAAAGATGCGCTTATGACAATATGGTAGCATTGTAGTCAATCAAGGACCGAAATTATTACATACTGTTGTTATTGAGTCTAGTGTAGCGTCATATAAATGAGTCTAACCCAGAATACTCAGTTTAGGAAGGTAAATTATAGAAGAAACAGACAAGTAATGAAGCATTAGAAATATAATTCAACATAAAAGGAACCAAAAATAGAGAAATGATCTGAAAACAATTACATTTTTGCAAATGTATCTTAAAGACGTTTTAGAAAGCATAAAATATAAGAACAAGAAAGCAAGTTAAAGCCTAAAAGCCTCCTAAACTAGGAATTAAGCAGGTACCAATAGCAGTTTCTTGAAATAATAAAGTTAAAAGTTAATCTTTGCAAGTATTTATAATGCTCGAAGTTACAATCTCAGTAAAAGTTGATATATGTATCTACTACATATGTTATGTTAAGGTTTGGCAGATATTTTGTCATTATTTTATTCTGTTTAGTTTTTTCAGCTCCTTTAATTTTATTGATATTGAATAAATATTTATTTAATAAACCTTATGCGTATAATTACTTAGACGGAGTATTGCAACATACCCTTCGCAATATTAAGTTATTCAATAAATGAATATTATTATTAATTTCGTGATACTTGCACATTAGAAACTTTCTAATTTTTTGAAATGAACTAATTATTATGATTTTAAGAATATTCATTAAAAGCATGGCCATTAATTTTGAACATAAGACTTAAACTGCTTTCAAAAGTGCAAAAAATATATTAATAGAATAGCTCTAAACTTGTAACTAATATACTCACGTAATATATAAAATGCTTCCAGATAAGGAATTGTATCATCAGAGTACTTATATCATACTTACAGTGTGCTAATGTACACAATTTAAAACAAATCTGATCTGTTATAGTCTCCGGCATTCTTCAACAAACTAACCTTAAAATGCTTAATTTTTATATGCATGTGGTTATATTACTATTTCATTGTAGGTACAATGGAAATAGGGAAATGTAATGGGTTTAAGGGATACTGTATTCTCTTAAGAGTAGCTCTCTGTGTAATATCTTTGGAATTACATTCTATGTATATGATCAGGAGAAACAAAAACCGGTACTGCACTCACCTGTGTTTCTGTACCCTTTAACAAATTATTCTTATACGCACTGTACTAAAATTGCATGTTAATAGTAATAAACGTTTGTTGAAATACAGGACGTCCATAAATTCTTTCCAACACTACAACTTCTTACTATCTGAAAATACCCATGTGGTTTGTGGCAAATGAAAGACAAACTCTCAAAGTTTGTAATACACCCTTCAGTACACTTCCATATGTACGCGTTGTCCTCAAAATATCTAAGCGATAATAAATTTCTCGCCATACATCCTCCAGCATTTCGTTGGTGATGCTAGCAACAGCATCAGTTATCCTTTTCAAAGTGTTCATAACAGGTACACGTGTTGCATACAACCTGTCCTTTAAATAGCCACAAAGAAAAAAGTCTAAGGGGATTATGTCTGGGAATCTTGGTGGCCAAGAGGTTGAACCATCACGCCCAATCCATCTCTTAGGAAATGTGTTATTCAACAGCTCTCTGACGTTTAATCCCCATGTGATGATGTTTGGGCATCTGGCTTCACAGATTATGTTATCTGAACTTTATAGGCATACAGATAAGAGCAGGTAACTCTTTATGCATTGTGGGTGGTGAAATTCCAAGTTCACGAGATGCACAATGAGTAGACTTGGAAGGGTTTCTTTGAAATTCTTGGTGCACAATCTCAACGCTCGCTTCTGTTACGTATGGGCTTCCTGACCGTAGATGGCAGGTTACACTCCCAGTCTTCTTAAATCTTGTATACCAACCAACGATAGAGTTGTAATCGTCCATATTTCCTTCTAAACCACCTCTGAACAGTATAGATAACCGAGTCCCATGTCAAAAAAGAAAAACTCTTTCTCCTGGTTTGACGGCATAAAAGATTATACCGAAACAAACAAAACAAAATAAAGGCAAAACTTTAAGAGCTTGTCTGCCAACTGTCACAAACCTCACAACTCTACAGTAATAGCTTACAATCTACAGGGAGTTGTAGTGTTAGAAAGACTCCATGGACACGCTATACCTACATTCATTATATACCTCTTTGACGGTCCAATGGGCTTAAATGGTAGTCAAGTTTTTCAGAGCTCATCTCTATGTAATGGCCTTAATATTCCGCAGTCTCTACCAGGCCAAGGGATAAAATATTCTAATGTGTTACATACAGTCTCGTGATTTCTCTACTCGTATTTTTTTTTTTTTTTTTTTTTTTTTAATTTACGTCCTTCAAAGTCAAGTCATATCGGATGGTGAATGAATGGGGTGACATGATGCTCAAATGAGCCCAGGGTCCATAGAGCTTAGAGTTACCCGACATTCGTCTTTGAGGATAAGGGAAAACCCCGGAAATATCCTTATCCAGGTAACTCACCCTGTCCGAGATTCGAAATCGGGACCTCTTGAACGTGTCTACTCGTTTAAAAACTATTCTCACAAACGCTTATTCCTCTATTTACTTCATGTTAATTAGAAGGAATATTTATAGAAATTACCGCAGTGCTAATTTTCTCGAATAAGTAGACTAAAAGCTAGTCACAATACGGTGGCCTTTATATCCCATTTAAAGTATGGTCATGAGATAAAAACGAGAAGCGTATTCGTTTTCGAGAAAAACTTAAGTGTTCGAAAGTTAAAAAAAAAAAGGAATATTGCAGAAATGGTTTTCACCCCACAGAAAATTGTATGTCAGACAAAACTGCCTCATGACATCCTACTCACTGATTCTAAAGATAGCGACTTTTCTCTCTAATTCAAAGTATATACTCTATTGTGCTGATCATAATCTTCACTGATCATAATCTAGTCTCACATATCTAACCTCTCTTCTCAATCGTTATCCTCTTATTTAATTTTATTTTATGTGTTATTTATCCTGTTATATACTTTAAATTTTATTATCTTTCATTTAAATGTGTTCTTACTATTTGATTATATTATAAATTTATCATCTATTGTATATGTTAGAGGACAATAACTCCCCAATTGTTAATTTGTATATAGTACTGATGTAATTTATCAATGGCTTGCATAGCAATATTGCTGATCAACCAAGTAATAAATTAAAAAAAAAGTTATTTTCGTAGAGCTAAATTATATCTATAACTTACAGTTATGGAAAGGTCAACCAGAATGATAAGAACTTCTTAGGACACCCAGAAAATTCAAAATAGGCTTACGTTTTATTTGCATTAAGGTATTTTAAACATATGATGCTTTAATCAAAATCTCTAGAGCCATTCTTCAGAGATCAGAACTTCAGAACAATGTTCCATGTAAAGGGTATTTTGGAAGATATTATCTTAAACACCAAGTTTGGTATATAACTGAATTTACTCTTCTCGGTTGTTCTATTCACATACATACACACATACACAGAGGTAAAGTGGTCTGGAAATCGCATACGAGTTGGAGAGGAAAGTCTGTCAACATAACCGATTCACTTAAAAATTTAAGTTAATTGGTGGAAATTAATAATTTGTTCACAGTAGCCGTACATAGGCTAAGGTTTTCGACGGATAGAGTAAACTTGAAAAATTAAATGCCATGGCCAAGATATGAACCAAGGGTCGCCTGGTTTCCGTGCAGTCGCTCTTACCCATTGAGCTCTTTACCATGGCCAACGTGTCGTCATGACATTAACTTCTCCAACTGACTCATATATATATGTATATGTGTGTGTGGGTGTGTGTGTGTGTGTGTGTGTGTGTGTGTGTGTGTGTGTGTGTGTGTGTGTGTGTGTATCTCGAATACGAGAGCCCATAGTGGTTTACCGGCAAAATATATATGACTCAATTGGAAAATTTAATGTCAGGACGGCACATTGGCCATGGTAGCTCAATGGGTAAGAGTGACTTGGACGGAAACCAGGAGATCCGTGGTTCAAATCCCGGCCTTGGCATTGAATTTTTCAAGTTAACCTTATTTAAAAATTGTTTAAAGCAGTAGGATTCCATGGTGTTTTCATTAGCACAGTAAAACTTGCATAAAACGGACCCCTTACATGCAGGAAACTTGGGAAAATGGAAAATATGTTTCGAAACGGAGCTATATCCCATGTAAAATAATACTCTATGCCGGAAAACTGCCTAACGCGGAATCGGAAATATTTTTCGGGAGTCGTTTGCATAAATGATATGATTAAAACGGATTATTAACTTTATGTGTAATGGGCTACGACGTACGAAGTTTAAAAAGTACAAATAATTTTGAGGGCGACATTGCTATCCACAAAGTTCCATGAACTATAAAGTCATAAATGTAATCCTTCGAGGGAAAGGGAAAACAAACCATTAACTCTCTCAATTCTCTTCCAACGCACGTTGTAAAGGTACAACTGTTTTGCAGTGTTGTTACAAGTGATGCAAGTATGAAGGGAAGAAAACTGTGAACTTTAGTGACTTTTAAAAGCAGAGTTTGTGTGTACACAAATGCTGTAAATGAGTTACAAACATAAGACATCACTGGAGGAAGAAATTAACGTTACTGAAGAACAGGAAAAGAACAAACTTCCAGTTAAAGAATTAACTATGTTGTTCAAAGTGCGGAAAACTCAGCATTACGAGATTTTGAAATCAGTGCCACCGCCTGTGGTGCCGCATGTGGTAAAAGCGGCGTTAACACAACACATTTCACCAACAAGAACTTACTACGAATGTGGTTGTTATTATTATTATTATTATTATTATTATTATTATTATTATTATTATTATTATTATTATTATTATTATTATTATTATTATTATTATTATTATTATTATTATTATTATTATTATTATTATTATTATTATTATTATTATTATTATTATTATTATTATTATTATTATTATTATTATTATTATTATTATTATTATTATTATTATTATTATTATTATTATTATTATTATTATTATTATTATTATTATTATTATTATTATTATTATTATTATTATTATTATTATTATTATTATTATTATTATTATTATTATTATTATTATTATTATTATTATTATTATTATTATTATTATTATTATTATTATTATTATTATTATTATTATTATTATTATTATTATTATTATTTATATGAATTTGAAGTAAATAAGCAGAGAGTTTAAAATATTCTTTAAAACGATGCAAAATTAAGAGTAATTTCGATGGAGAACCTCCTACAGGTTGTTATTAAAACTGGAAGAACCATAATGTAAACTGGAGCAGTGTCCTAAGCAGGTGCTGTGTGACGTAATAAATTTTGATGTTACTTAGCGGGCTTCGATTTCGCATTGGATATTGGCTATTGAACATTAAATAGGTTAGATGTTGAACTATGTAACTTGGCTGCGTCTCTGATGAAAGGGTCGGCGTTCCCTCTTCCTAACCCTGATATCTCAAATTAAATTCCTGGTTGTCATTTATGAATTTTATATTATCAGTATAATTGCTGGTGTATTTTCGGCTTAATATGAGTATTATATTAAAACTGCTGCCAACGTAGGTGTAGAAAGTATTATTCGATAGAGCGTTGAGACGTATTGCCCTTCAGGTGACCAGCGCTGTGATCGTTCCTTATCGCGTCTTATCTGGTCAATTAGAAGAGTGAAATATTAGTGAGCTGACGTAAAGTAAGTTACGAAACACAAATAGAGCGATTGGAAGCTATGTGTGTCTATATGATATGTTTTCTCGCGCCTGCCGATGTATGACATGTTGCTGTCCAGAAGACATGATTATATCTGAACAGAGTATACATACACTGGACTTGACGTGTATGTGCGATAAGTTCAGGTAAACATCTCTGTGTTGCGAATTTTTTACGGCAAGCCTTCTCGCTCTGCCATGTAGTACATACAGCCTACAAGTAAGCGATACACGTCATACCTAAGCACGCTTAGTTGACTGTTAGGTTATTTAGCAACCTGTGGCTGTTCGATTCATTTGTTTCTTTCACGTTGTGTTCCTTAGCAATGCCTATGATTTATTATTTATACATGCTTAAGTTTATGATTCACGATAGATTAGGTTAGCTATATATAGCTACACCAAAGCACATTAGTGAAGCAAACTTATATCCCCTTACAATGCCTACGTTTCACTATTCATATAAGCTTAGATTAATTACCCACACTCTCCATAAGCCATTGTCTATGTTTGTGTGTGAATGTGTGTATGTGTGTGTGTGTGTGTGTGTGTGTGTGTGTGTGTGTGTGTGTGTGTGTGTGTGTGTGTGTGTGTGTGTGTGTGTGTGTGTGTGTGTGTGTGTGTGTGTGTGTAATCCATTATCCTACACTGTCTCAGCATTTACGTTTATATGAACTGGAAGTGAACAAGAGGAAGAAGAGTAATAACCAGGAAAAGGACTTTCAAGTTCTAAAAAAAGTAAATTAACTAACCTTTTACTAACTAAAAATCAAGCAAATATTTGCTAAGAACTTCAACATATTTGCTGAAAAAACTATATTTTATTTTATTTGACATAATAGAAAACCTTGTAATAAAAATAACCTTTGAATACTCACCAGTGATGGACTATTGATGTTACATGTCAATTATTGGAAATTGTAAGAAGTTACTATGTACAATACGCGCCTTCTCTACATTGTCCATTATAAATCTCTTCACTTTAAAGCACCTACTTCATAGAAGAACGTGAAGCCGCCAAGTTATGTTTGTCGTCGGATAAATACTGCGCTACGTGGGAGCGTTGATTGGCTTCAGTATTTAGGTATATACCTACACGAGTCATTCAATATGTATGTTAAGCATTATCCGGTACTTCTGAACTGAACTGAAGAAACAGGAATAAGTCGAAGAGGTACAAAGGAAAGAAGAGCTGTTTGTTATGGTAACATATATTATTTGCTGACCTGTTTATTCAGGGTAGGCCAGCTCACTGGATTTCCGCTGAAGGTTATTCGTCAATAACTAACGCGCAACCTATACATATATGCTATATTACATGGCAAAGTGAGAAAGCGTATCGGAAAAAATCCGTAACACAGAGATGTTTACCTCAGCTTATCGCACATACTGTTGAGACCAGTGTATGTATACTCTGTTCAGATATAATCATGTCTTAACTACAGCAATGTGTCATACATCGGCAGGCTTGAGAAAACATATCATCGCATATCATCACACGCAGCTTCCAATCGCTCTATTTCTTACTGTACGTCAACTTACTAATATTTCACTCTTCTAATCGACCAGATAAGACCAGATAAGACCAGATAAGGAACGATCACAGCGCTGGTCACCTGAAGGTCAATATACCTCAACGCTCTGTCGAGTAATACCTAATCTCTGTTTCATATAAGCTTGCCCCGTTGATATGTATCACTCCGCATGCAACTACCTTCCCCCTCACCCTAATTGGAAAATGTTTTCGCGCCATAGGCCATAGGAGGTGGCTTCCCGTCACATTTAAACCTGCAGTAAACGTCATAGTAATTGCCAGGAAGATGGATAAAAATCATACAAATAAGAATATGAAGGCATGCAAAAATAATGAAGTTTATAATGAAACTGAGTAAGTTGAAACTGAATGAATGAGCAATGAAACTGAAACAAGTTTATAATGAAAGACCTTCGGCCTTTTCCACTGGGATTTTTTTTAACCACTACACATACCTTACAGAAATGCTTGTCTTTCA
Organism: Mantis religiosa; assembly: GCA_030765055.1. Lineage (NCBI taxonomy): Eukaryota > Metazoa > Arthropoda > Insecta > Mantodea > Mantidae > Mantis > Mantis religiosa. The sequence continues at coordinate 86,093,263 of CM060951.1, forward strand.
GTCTTATAAGTCGTGTCACGCCATACCTGTCGTGTGTTCTTCATTCACCCAAGTCTCGTCAAGGTATTATATTTTGCGATTTGTATCCCGATACAGTATGATTGTCCTAAAATAACGTCTTCGCCACATATCAATATCGCCCCTGGAGTGGTAAGTTTTCCTGTTGTCTCAATTTCATGTCGCTATGTTCCTACGCATCTAACACACCTGTAAGTTCAGAGCACAGCTGTTCGACTTCTCTCACTGACAAAGACGGATTCTTCTCTGTGAGTGCATTAAACACATGCACCACAGTTCTTTTTTCACTGCTTTGTAAAGATTTTCCCTTGCGATGCTTCAGCGAAAAACTGGCGGCAGACTCTGCCATTATACATATAATAAATACACGCGCAATAAACGATCAATAAAATAATTTAGCTCTCATACTCGGCATAACACACCTTCGAATGGAGAGATATGACTAATCCAGTTCAAAACAAGATGAGTGATAAAAGTCATATAAATAAATGTTATCACTACCGCTAAATCACGTGCTATTGTGTGCATGTGCTTGCGAGCAAAGAAACCACCTCTTCACTTCGTTTAAGAATTAACATGCATTTCAGATAAATTAACTGTGTTGCCTAATATATTTAATTCTACACCTACGAAAATATAAATTTGACAATTCTCTTCCAACATATAAAGATATATCACCATGTTAAATGAACTAATTTCTACCGCACAACAGTTTATACTACAATAGCAGCCAATGTGATACGGTCACGTGACCGTTAAGGGATACGGGGCAAGTTTATGTGAAAGAAGGATTACTCGTGTTGAGTTCAACTGCACTGTGCAAAAACTCTTAACATCGAAATCTCTTTCCTGCGAGTTTCACGTTTATGTTTACATTATAGCGAGCTGTTGACAACACGTAATCTACTTTACTGTTACAGGATAAGCAGAAGGCTTCTCTTCCCATAAACCAAGTCATGTTTGTCACGCACGAAATATGGTCAAATGCATAAAATATATGCTTATAACTAAATTATGCAAAATATTTAATTACATAAAAATATGTAATTACCTAAAAGTCCGTTGGCTAGTAACAAAATCAAAGCATGGCCAATCTCGCGGATTTCGCTTCTCATTTAGTTTGGCAATTACCATGGCGCATGTGCAGAAGTAACAGGATGGATGGGTTAGCTACAGGTTATAAAAGAGACAACGTGGACTCCAAATAACACCTTATGGTTAGGAAATTTCCTTTCAGTTTAATCAATGTTTTGATTTCATTGCTAATTATTGAGGACGCAATTATTAAATGTTAAGTTTGGAAGTTTCTTCATCGTTTTATTTTTAGCGCAGTTATCTTTTCACGTTTCTTGCCTCATAATACTCCTGGTCATCAAATGTATTGAACTTGGTATTTCAGGATTAATGTAATTTACCCAAAAATAGTGATTATAATAACAAAGAAGTTATATTTATTCGCTATATAAGTGGCGTTTTCGAAACGACTTAGAATCCTTTGATGGGGTTTCGCTGTTCTTTTATTCATGATTGTATGAATGTATCTAGAATAAGTTGACTTTCTATATATAAAAAAGGATGTGAAATTGCACAGTTTCGTTTGATTTGCTCATACTGACGCTGCATTATGATACTCCAAATATTCAGAGTAATAAAAAAGAAACAATTGCCTTTATCGTCCAACAAGATTTCGAGTAGAATTAGGGCCATGATTGGCTGAAAAACAACATTACTTTAAACATGTTTGGTTATTTTCTCCCATTTGGTGCCTGATTGAGATAGTCATTATATATCTAAGTAATATTATAAAACGGACTATAAAGGCATACCAAAGTTTTCCTCTTGAACTGTATAACGTTCCGCAATTTCTTATGTTTACCGGGGGAAAATCGAAACTGAGTTAATTTGGGTAGAGAAATTAACACACCGGATTTTAGGAATATTTATGAAATGTCTAATACAAGAATTCAAACCATAAAATAGCAAAGCATAATCGAGAGCGCATCTGCCTGGTGTGTGAGGATTCCGGGTTTGATTCCCGGCTGCGTAGAAATTATTTTTCTCTGTTCAAGATTATTCCTTATTTTCCTCAGTATCTGGAAGTACGAGTGAGAGAATGAATGTGTGTCTAATCTAATGTACAAAATCAAAAGAATTGAGATGACAACTGTACATATGACCATACGTAGGTATGTTTCAAAGGAAACCCGACTTACAAAGGTTATTCGCCGTTGCTCCTGCGCCGCTGTTGCACGTGGTTGTGTAACTACAGTGAGTAAACAAACATACTTGGATGTTCTTGGCTGGTGCGGACCCCCCGTCGAGTTGTGTCGATACCTTGGCTACCATGTCACAAAGATGTGCGCTAGCAGGAAATCCGACCGACCTAAAACATTTCTCCAGTTACACACTTACAATGTTATACAATAGTTGCGGTTTCGCTCTGTCGTATAATTGAAAGGAAACTCTACTGTTTCCTGGCTTTAAATGTGGTACCACATAAAAATTTGTTTCATGTTTCCGCTCTACTTTATTTCGGTCTGAAGCGACTGCTCTTTTTCCCAGCGTCACGACTCAAAATCTTGCCATCTCTAGAACAAACATTCTCATGCTGGCTTTGTTTAGGAAGCCTTTGAAAGAAATGGCTGAAACAAGCTTTGAACCATTTCCGATATGGTGCATATTGACTCTACACATAAAAAGAAACTGTAACTCCATGGTTTATTAATCCAAATCATTTAATATTCAAAATTCTACACATTTATTTCTGTTCTCTGATATTTGACGATTAAGATAATATTTAATATTAAACATATATTACCGCACGATCACCTTTGCACCTTAGACACCGTCCAAAATGTTTTCCAGTAAGGTGCCAGCTGCTCAAGTGAAGAATTATCAGATATTTATCTCAGTGTATGCGTGGCCGGATGTGCGGATAAAAATGGAGGCTAAGATTAACCATTTTATATGATTTGCCAACTTCTAAATCTTATCATTAGAAATGTTAACTACTGAATTAACTTTGGCGTATGATGACTTCACGAATAAAAAATGGTTCATCCTACAGATACTTGTAATAAGCACAGTTGCTATGGAGAAAAGACATAAGAAAACTTGGACTTTATAACATAGTGATAGTTATTAGGACAACGAGTGGGGTAAAATAAACAAAATTCACTCGTTGCTCCGGTAACTGGTGTGAAAAAGTAAATACTAAATTTTCTATAACCTTTTAGTTGCTGTAGCAACAACCAACAGTTGTATTCTTTAATTACATGAAAGCGAAGTCACTGTACATTACCATTGAAATTAATGCCTCCAAATGGATTAAAAGCAGTAACATTACCAGTATTTATATAACTGCAAATAAAAACACTTGTTTGCATAGTCATAGTGTCGGGCTGACTTGGTCAACCCACCTCCAACTATTTTTTCTGCCATTTGTATTTTATAAGTCTCTGAATCTTCTATAGCGATCCGTATAAACATGAACCACTCAATAGGATACACGTGCAACTTTGGGAGAATATAATACACAATTGAGGGATTACATTACACTATTTACACCTCAGAGAAAATGTTGGAAGTGTGCTTCACCAGCATCATGATACGACTGTAGACACTGAGGTTTATATGGGTATCTTCAAGACATTTGTGGAGCAGCTGGATGATATCGAATTGAGAGAATGTTATTCCCAACGAGATGGAGCAACGTGTCATACACTTAATGACACCGTGGAGCTTGTAACCAGTTGCTTTGATAATCGAATAATCTCAAAATGTCTGTGGCACCCCAGATCCCCTCACTTAACTTCACCGGATATTTTCTTGTGAGGGTATCTAAAATAGGGTGTACAAGAATAGGCCACGGACAATTGATGTTCTCAAGGAATCAATTCGAACTGAAATAAGTAGCATTGGTGAGGATACTCTCCGTAAAACTTCAGAGAATTTGGTGAGATGAGTGCAAACATATAGATGCTGGTGGAGGACACTTCCAATATTTTCTCTGAGATGTAAATATTTTAATGTAATCTTATAATTGTGTATTATATTCTCCCAAAGTTGCACGTGTGTCCTATTAATGGTTCAAAAGCTATGGCTCAGGTTTATATGGATCGCCTTATACACTTCGGCTACGCTGGACGACCTCCATGTCGTTTGAGCCTTGTTATGTCAGCTCCAGGGCTCACTAAGAGTGTGGCACGTAAAATCATTAAATGAATCTTTGTCATATATTAATTTGTCGTATCTATAGGGTAAAATAATATATTCTACAAGTGGATAAACCTTTATTATCCACTCGTAGAACTTAAACGCTCATAGATCTTCATAGATTGTCATTAGAGTTAGGGGATGCCGATATTTAATCAGTTGTTTAAAACTGTAAAGATATGAGAGAAAATACTCAACTGGTAGCAATACACACTTTTTATTAACTTAAGATGTGCCTTATATATTGCGAATTCTGATATTGCCAATTACATATATTGCCAATATGTAATTCGTATCAGAAACACGACGTCACTGTGCTGGTTTCCTATAGTGCCAAGAAATTCTCTTCCGATTAACATTACTCTGCTACCCCAAAGACCTCGCCAACTGCATCGCTCAACATACCGATATCTGATTTCCAGGTTCACCTTGAGTCTAATGGTATTGCGTTGAGTGAATTTCATAGAGACTTTAATTACCTGGCGACACTAACCTAATTAGATTGATTTGGGCGTAGAAATCGAATGTAACTTCAAATTTACTACATTATGCATAAATTGTAGTATACGGATATCATCTATTGTAGTTATTTATGTTGACATTTAAATATATAAATTTATTAAGTTATAAATCTAACCTTTCTATAATTCGCTGTCAAAAGTTTTGCGTTATTTAATTCTGCAGGTTGATTTTTACTTTCTCTGCTACGTACAATAGGGAAGACAAAATATTGCGTTCCACCCCAAAACTAATATTGAACTTCATAATAAACGCATGCTTTGAGACTCCCCGAATCCAAAAAATACATTTTAATTTTCTCTAACTACGTCCTCAATATTGCATTCCACCCAAAACTTTCATGTGGAATATACATAAAAATTTGTTTTCAATCAGTGACAGAAAATCAGTTTTTGAAAAGGGGCATTTCATGTTCTTGCTTATTTTATCTAGTTTTCTGTGAAAAATACAACAAGAATGAAAATTCGGTTCAGTAAAAAAGCTGGTATTAAGTTCAGGAACTTCCAAGGATTTCAAGGAGCTTCCAAGGAACTTCCCAAATGTATTTTATGGAAATAACTTCCTAATTTTTCTTCTTCCTTCAATTTCGCTTGAGTAATATTTTTATAGCCTACAACCACAATAGTTAAAAAAAATCTTTCTGCACAAAAAGTGCAGATATCGTTAATGCCCACGGTTTTTATTTGTTTGTGAACTTGACATTTCCGAGATGGTGACTATCTTGTTTGAATTTTCAAAAGTATACTTTCCCCAAAGGAATGTCGTTCGTTATATAAAATTTCAAAAGCGCAAATCTCAAGAAAATTGACTATCGCTTACTCTTTCAGCACTTTATCTGCAAAGAAATAATATGCAATATCTAATAGCATTTCTACCAATGATTTTCTCCATTAACATGAAGCGAATAGAAAAATGTGTTTTTATAAGAATAGTTTGTCGATGAATTTGTTAGAAAAAGTCGCGCCGGTGTATGTGTATGTGCATTTGTGAACAGACTCAAAAGTCTGATAATTAGCAAGCTTTGTGACTAATGTTAAATTTTTTGTAATTAATAAGTGTTAAGAAAATGACTAAACTGTAATACTGAAGAGAACATATATTCGTTTAAGATACACATTTTATTTTAAATACGGTTGTAGTACGCGCCTTGGCTGAGTGCTTAAACCGCTTGGCTCTCATCAAGGTGCCCCGGGTCCGATCCCAGGTGACCGCAAAATGAGATTTGTAGTGGACAACATGGCGCTGGGGTCCTCCAGTTTTCCCCGTCAAATTCCTACAATTGATCCATCATCACCTTTCCTATCATTCATCTCGCCCTCATATATCATCCACTTCCTTCACCTTCACACCAGGCATTGGGCTGATCACCTATCCTGGTTCTCTATGCTTCGGTTCCTCAGCTCTGACCTTAAAATGAACAAGAATCCCCTAATACCATGATAATGGTACAGCTAGGAAAGTTGAAGAAGAAGAAGAAGAAGAATAAGAAGAAGAAGAAGAAGAAGAAGAAGAAGAAGAAATAGTTTGTAACTTCCGAGATACCCCTTGCATTATTGAATTCTTTATATAGGTAATTATGGAGAGATCATAGGATTTTTAAAGCTGTTGTAAAGATCTGTCCATTGATTTGATTCGCTATATCGGTTTTTTACCTACAAAATAATTGATAGTGGCTAGAGAAACCGTTAGTTAAGAATATCTTTTTCTGAAATGACGAAGAAATTGAAAATTTTTTAACATGACTTATTTGCTCTCTCTACAAACTACATAAACCTGGGAGCCAAGACTTTGATGTCTAATTTTCACTACAAATACACGTTTTGAGACCCTATATGCCAAAGAAAACACAAGATCTGCACGCTGTAGGTGTATGTGAATATTATAGCCCAAAAATGAAAAGTCAAATAATATCAGAATATTTCAAAGATGCAACATGAGGATTTTCAAAAAGGTCATCCCACCCCATAGGGAAGACGTCAATATGTTTAGTTTGTGAACACAACAATAATATTTTCGATTAAAATATTTACAATGCTATTTTTATATATCTAGTTACTTTTACCTGAATATGGGGTACCTATTTTTTGACATGGTGAGTACACTAATTCTTTTGGGGTAGTAATATTTCAATGAATAGGTTGGTTCTCTGTAAAGTAAAATCTATGGTTGAGTGGTCAGTGTTTTCGTTTATCCATGCTCCATCAGACTCTTCTTATGATCTGAAGGTGTGAACCTAGGGGTGATGTGTCTAACAACAAAAACATTTAAAATTCTAAAGTTCCTTGAGCTGCAGACATAATTACTGTAACTACGGCTTTTCGAGAAATCAGTCGTACTAATTTCATAAATACTTATTCAGAATTTCAACACGGACAAGGAAGTGGTCAGAAACCTCGATATAATATAAACGTGACATAACCTACCACTCTTCTTTCTCTGTTTGCTATCCTCGAATGTTTGAGCACTTAATCTTCCAGATCTTTCAAGAGACCGCCTCAGGTTAGATACCTGTCGAGAAATGTACAACTAATTAATTGTACAGCAACGTATCTCCCAAAAAGTCATATTGCAAACCCGCTCCGCAAAAACCTCAAATGCTATACACTAGTTTCCTCTCAACAAAAACATCCTAATATGGACGTAAAGGTTCAAGGGTGTTGTGAAAATGAAACAAAAAATTACAATGTAGCACGAATTAACTTTAATCTGATTATTTATGCGTACTTTGGTAGCTGAATATACTTTGTTTGTGTTAACCTGGCCTACAGTATAAAAATATCGGAATAAACATTTAATGAGTTACACTCACATGACTTCCTCTGCTGTTGTATAAACCATCCTTACAAACGCTTATTCCTGTATCTACTTCATGTTATTCAATATAAAAATGTCAGAAATTACTTGCTAGTATTCTGGTAGGTACAAGAGAAATATAGGAATACAGCAGGCTTTAAGTGATATTGAAATGCTTTAAAAGACGTTCCCTTTGAAACTATTTTTCAAACGACTATCTCAAAAGTGAAGGCTTTCAGAGGTTAATTGAAATGGTTGAAATGATGCTCAAATGAGCTCAGAGTCCATAGAGCTTAGCCGAACTTTATTTGCATTTTCATTGTACGACCAAGGGATAAAATAACAGATGACTTCCCATATGCAAAAGGTATAAGTAAGAATTCAGTCAAATAAGGTTTCTTCCAAGATTTTTCCCTTATCCTGAGGGATAAATTTTGGGTAACTTTAAATGATCCTGGGGTATTTCAGCATCATTTCATCCATTTCTTTCGTACTTTGATATTACTTACGTTGGAGGACCTTAATTACAAACAAACAAACAAACAATAGACCTCTTTGACCACAGGTTAATCCGTGGTTTTTCTCTGGTTGATAATGGAGAAATGTTGGAGTGGTGCGACTTCTACCACGACTCTCCTCTCCCTCATTTACTCTCCCTCTTTCATGCTAAGAACAATTACAGGACTGTGTGTGTCGATCGACTGCAGGCAAATGTCGCTGCTGCTGCGATTTGGAACTTCTGGGTTCCTTTCCAGCCTTCACTGCTAGACGGGACTCCAGCCACCATCCGGCGGTTTGGGCGGCTTGCCACCATGAGCTTTCCAGTTGGGGAACTCACCGCGTATTTGCCGCTTACTTTTTCTGGGTATGTAGTTCATTGGTTACCTACGGTTCCTTCATCTTATCCGCTCCTCTCGAGAACCTATACACAAAATATCTAATTAACAGTTGAAGATCCAAGTTTGGATTTTAACCGAGTTTCCAGTTTTGAGTTACGCTGTTTAGACACAACACACATGAGTAACGTTTTCCTAAATATGCTTGTTTCTTAACAGGGAATTTCAAAACGTGTATTTCTATTAAAATCGTTATATAGAATTTTTGGGTGGAAAGCAATATCTTCTCTACTATATACTAGTAGAGAAATTAAAATATTTAACACATTTATCGCATTTAAACACAACGTAAGTGTTTGAAACAGAGTTACTAACTTTCCTTCACTATTTAGGAAACCTGCTCATTATTTACCATGGAATTAGTCCATCTTGGCAAGAATTCGAACATGTATCAGCATTAAAATCTGGCAAGCAATGTTTAATAACTCAGCTAAGCTTTAAACCTGGGAATAGTGATTTGGTGCTTAATGGTACTTAGAGGGGTTTATATTATTGTATTATCAAGGTCTTTAAACAAGAGTGCCCTATCTTTGAACTGAAATAAAAGACGTTCTATAATTATTTCTGTTTTATTGTGGCACACAATTAATTTCATCACGTGTGAAAGAGAACAGAAGTTAAGTATCCGCCGCGACTTCGTTGGGTTGCACTCATAGTTTGACCCAAATTTCAACGAACGTAAATTAGGTCCTACTTCACGATTAACACCTGAAGTTATTCATAAGATAATTTACTGTTTCTGGATTGTTGGCATAAACTCGAGATTAAGCATAACCCCACAAGAAGTACTAATTCAACGGCGTTAAATCATATGATCTTGGGGACCAGTTAACGTCACAACCACGAGAAATGGTGAAACATCTGAACTTCTCCTTCAGAAGATCAATTCTTTCGAGAGCAGTATAACATGTGGCATCATACCTATTGCTTGAACCAGATGTTTCTGAGATCTATACCATTCAATTGTGGCCAAAAAAGTCCCTTATAAGAGCCCGGTGTCAATTTACATTGGCATTTAGAGCTTCTCTATCTTCGTCTTGGAAGAAATGTGATTCTGTAATTACACCATACCAAACTCCACACCACACAGTAACCTTTCGGGGTTGAAGTAGTCGTTCTTGAATCTACATTAGATTGTGATTGCTCCAATTGCGGCAATTGTGTTTGTTAATAAAACATCCATCCAGAAGTGGGCTTCGTCGCTGAAGATGACTTTTGGACAAAAATCAGGGCCAGCTTCCAATTGCTCCATAGCCCAGTCAGCGAATACACCAGGCTAGCTAAGGTCATTGGGCTTTAGTTCTTGAGTTAACACCATTTTGTAAATGTGCAACTTCAAGTCCAGATGCAGAATTCGCCAAGTTTTGGTCGGCGAAAGCCCGACGAACAACTGATTTGTTTCCGTTCTCGCTTACACTCTGACGAACGGCGCCTGTATTTTCATTGGAGCGCTTACGTCAATTACTAGAGGCGTTCTTTGATCGCTGACAGAACCACTTTCAAATTTATCGATCTATCGCCGAATTGTTCTCTCACACAGACGATAATGTACACCGTAAACTTCAAGGAATACACAGAATATTTAGTGAACAGATGAACCATTTTGATGATACATTTTCACAATTTCTACGCGTTGCTGAATGCTGTAATGCTCCATGGCTATTTGTCAATAACAACTGTAACCACAAGAAATAACAATAACTGCTGTAGCTCAATAATAACGACAGCTATCACATGTTAAAGATAGGACACTCTTGTTGAAAGATCCTTTACAATTTTTTTACAATTAGCGCTTAATCAGTTAGTATAGCCAGGACAGTACATATATAAGTACTGTCGCGAATCCGTTATTGCGATAGCGCGGCAGACGCCCACAAAGAGACAGATAGTGCACCGCGGAGATAAAGAGCTTGCCGAAACAGAGAAGGATACCGTGGAGATAAAAGACTTGCCGAAACAGTTAAAGATAGATAACTGGAAGTTTCTAGTGCCGTCTTGTTCTTTCTAGAAATGTGAGTAGAGGTATGTAAGAGAAGCCGCGACTCGCCAAGAACAGAGTTGAAATGGAACTTGAGAATCGTCCGCGTACAGCTGTGTTTTGACAGTAAACTCTTTTGTTTGTGGTCAACGACCTTGCAGATTGTAATTGTGTATGTTACGTAATTCTGTTACTGTAAGGGCTGACCAAAGTGTGCTTCTACGGAAATAAAGAGCATTTGGAACTTCTGAAAATGGGCATTTTAATTCTAGGAACCCACAAAGTCACAGTATGCTATTCGACTTTTCAAGAAATAGGATTTTATGGGGAAAATGGCCTTTTAATCTGTAATAAGTGACTTGCGTCATAAGAATATCTTAAATATTCCTTTAAATTGTTTGGAAATGTATGTAATTTTGCCATACCTTTTATTTCACTTGACAACTAACTATAATGCTTGCGTATTTGGTAGATTTAAGGAATATTGTTTTATGATCGTTTTGTCTCGAATTATAGTTACGGATTCCAGTATACATGTTAATATTTAATTAATTTTGCGGTATTATTTCTAACTGTATATAAAAACCGTTATTCTGAGTTTTAATACACTTAAGATTGGGATTTTTATTTATTAAATACTTGTAAAATGTTCCCCAGACCTGCTTAAAAAGTAAAATGGCAGTTTGTAAGAGTATAGTACATACTCTTTTCTGTTTCCTTTTTAATAAGCGATCGTATTTCAGGATGTACAAATGTCTAACTCTCATCATTATAATGTGCACAGTTTCTCAAAGTCCACTAAATACTGCAAATAATTTTTACCTTCTTCTGCTTTTCCAGCGCGGTTTAGGCCATTTAGCCTATTCCAGCTCGAAAGTCTTGCTCCTTCCATCTTTTTCTCGGTCTTCCAAGGTTTCTTCGTCCTTATGGTTGGTAATTATATGCTATTTTAGGAATTATATTTTATTCCATTCTATTTAAATGCTGCTTCCAGTTGATAATATATTCTGTTATTGTTTCATTCTAATTTTCATTGTTGTATTTCATTATTTTGTATTTTGTCTAGTCTTTTATATCCAGCTACAATTTTAAGGAACTTCATTTTGCTGTTTGTATATTTCTTTTAAGCTGCGCCGTCATTTACCATATTTCTGAACCATACATTACAATTGAGACGGCCATTGCTGTACACAATTTTACTGTTAAATCTTTCCATGCTTTGTTCTTTAGGGTTCTTTTATGGTACTACCTGTTATATAGTTAAATTTATACAATTTTTTATCGATATATAATTTTTAGTTTCCTTCTAAAAGTATTATAGAAATAATAATAAATAATAACAAATGCACAGCATAACGTAAATCAATTCTTCATTCTTGTGTATTACGAAAACCTTTCGTAAATCTTACAGAGCAATGTAATGTAGAGGAATCAGTCTTTTTAAAGTTCTGCAACCTTACTCCATAGCAGTTAAGTCACCAGGTTAAATCAGAAAGCATATGTGCAACATTTTATTGAAAATTTAAAATAATGTATTTGTTGTATCTGTATAATTTTTGTATTACTTTAAAGAATGGATTTTAAAACATAGAAAATATAGCCTTTTAACAGTATTATTTTTTTAGATGCAAACTACTTTACGTTGAAGCTGATATTGCATACATGGACATATTAGGTAAACATGGTCATCTGTAATTCGGCTTAAGTTAATAACCAAGCCGGCCATATATATGATGCAACAAATGCTTAGGTTTATTGAAATCCCAAATTGTGACGTAGGACCAATCAGAATTAAGCATTGCGGTGGCTTAGCAACAAAAACAGAAAAAAGAACCAAAAATTTTTTCATCTGGCTTTAACTCTCGAAGAGGGTAGACGTGTTTTCGGTAAAAGACTGCTTGTAACTACGAGAAGCTACTGGAGTTCATAATTTATGAGCGTTTAGTAAACGTTTAAAATATACATCGAAGACGCGACGCTACGATAAATTATTTAAGTAAAACACCGCTGCATCATTTATAAATAAAAGGAGAAAATTAATATATAGTAAAGGGCTATATACATCAGTGGAAAAAGTCACATGTAAAGAAGAAAATGGTGTCGAGAAATATAATTCCAAGGAAAGCAGCTGCCGGAGAGAGGATTTATAGAAATTTTTGAGAACTTCATCTTCACGGCTTTTAGACGAAAGGTTCATCGCTTCTATATCAAGGTAAGGTTTGGCTTCTACACGCGTCGCCACACCGAGGGAACGCGAAACTTGTGCGCGTGTGGGGCGTAGACCTCACGACGGGGCGAATCCTTCTTCAGATATGTCACCGCATCGTGTGATATAAATCCAACCCACAAGGAGGGGAACCGCTTCAACGTATAACTTTAAGTCTGCTTTTTATAATGTCGCGGCAACGGGCATAAATAGATAACAGACGACCGATAGTGTTTCACGGTAATAAAGAGCTTGCATAAGCAGTTAACGATAGCGCGGCAGGTGTACACAAAGAGCCGGCAAAAGCAGATAAACATATCCCTTGAGTTAAATGAATTGCCAGCCCAGATAGGGTTTCAGGTGAGGAAGGTTCTAGTGATATCTCGATTGACAGAGAATAGCTTTTTTTTTTTTTTTTTTTTTTTTTTTTGCTCGAGAAGTCCTCGAATTTATGAATGGGATATACAAGAGATTGTGACACGCCAGCTGTGAGTTGTTGTAAAGACATGTAACAAGAGAGTTGTAAAAGCAGTAAACAGCTGTAAAGTCTGAAGTGTAGTAACGACAGCTATTTGTTATTGTCATGGAACTTGGAAGATTCTGTTGTATATGTGATGTAATGTTGTTACGTGAGAAGTGAACAGTGTATTTCTGCGGAAATAAAGAACATTTAGAATTTCGGCAGAATGGACTTTTAAATTCTACCAACCCACAAAGTCTCAATAACTACATCAAATCTGAAAGGATTTATCCAGAAGGGCTTAACTTGCCACTATATTCTAAGTAATGGGCTGCGATAAATGGGAGAAGATACGTTTTAATTATTGATAATTATTTTAATTTCAATAATACAATTCTTGCGTAGCTACAATTCAATTTCCATAATTCAGCTATTGAATCCCCGGAAATATTTGCTCATTTATGACAGACAACGATGACTTCTTTTCTATTGGCAAAGAGAAACGCATTATTTTTGTCTCCGGTATCACGTGGGGGGGGGGGGGGCATCCGTCTATCTGTCTGTCTTTCTGTGGTAACATTGTAAGCACACTGGAGTGTACTGCCACAACAGGCCGTGATTCGATTAGCATAACAAGGCCCGAATATCCCGCGATGGACAATTCGATTAGGTCAGTACTCGGCGGTGCGCTGTGTGCACGCTTCCTGTTACACACAGTCCTGCCCATTGATTTTATATTGTACATGCATCAGAAGCAAAAACGAGAACGCCGCAGTTGAAACGTCCGTTTGAATAAGCAAGCAAGCACTCTGACGTAGCAATGATTTAAAAATCAAGGGCGAATTGCTGTTTGAAACATCGCTTCGTGTCATTAGCGCCGAATGTAGTCATTAGGAGGGAAACTCCGAGGACACGCACTCCAGAGTAGTCTAGAGAAAACTGAATTAGCTCTCCATACAAATATGTCCATTTCGCCCTAAAAACGCTGGGGAGAACCTTCCATTTCTTTTTCAATTTGTGTTTCGCATCGCGTACCCTCCTTCTGAAAAAAAAACTGCAGCAATTAACGTTGATGGAGAGATGATGCAATCAAAACGCGATATTAAACGGTGTTCAAGATTTACGAGAAAAATCTCTCGCTTTTTTACCCCCCAGCGCACAGTCAGCTTCCACTGCAAGGTACCTACTTGATATTCTTTGTAAACAAAAATTTTAAAAGCATTACCAGAAAAGCAGATACATTCGAACTTAAATAAATTGCTTCTGAAAAATGAGAACATGTTTAAAACTTCCATAGTAATATTACCTGGAAAATAGTGATTTTAATGTATCGTCTTTATCAATGTCTCGTTGTAAATTAGCATTGATGTTATTATACATTTCAAAAGATAATATATTCTGATAAAGTAATACCACAATGTTATTTTGAAACAAATGTAATTTTAGAACCTTCAAAGGTAAGTTTACACAAAAGAATGTCGAACAAGGAATAGATTCAATTCTTGAGCTGACAACAGTCACTGGTATAAAACCATACGTATCATAAAGTGTAACAAAACATAGTGCATTTAACTAATATAACTACATAAATGAAGTATCATCGTGAAAACAGAACGCTTTTATGGTAGTAAACTGTGGAAATTAAAACAAAAAGAAAGTAGTACAAATACAAGCATGAGAAATGCGCTTTATAATTCTAGACATGGAATTACCAGAAGAGACCTAATAAAGAATGGCGATTTTTAGACAGTGATTAAATATCCGGAGCTAGGATTAAAACGTAAAGTCAAAACTAATGAAACGTGTAGGTACCTAAAACTTCAACATACATGAAGAAGCATAGATAAAAGACAGTGAGCACAACAGTTCTAAGAAGCCTCAATGAATCAAAATCACTAAAAAGTACAAACAACAATAATAATAAGTTTATTTTAGTTTAACATATTCATGTCTTTAGCTAGTAGTGTCCTCATACTTTCGTACTGAACCAGAACTGTGATTAAGAATAATCTGTAGGGAAGGGCAAAATCCAATATTAATTTGTTTTCTAAAGAGGTTATTTAAAGGTGATCAATAAAAACACTATCACTCCGAAGACATCTTTAAAAATAAACAGAAAGTTACACTTTTAATAACACACCGTGAATAATGTCATGTCTAAAATGAGTCTGAAAATTAAATGCCGAGAACAATATAATCAAGTATTTAAGAATTTAAGATACATTAGAGAGTAACTTAGGTAAGATACTAGAGCTGGAAGCCTTAAGCTATATGTACAAGAAAATCACCACAAAGAATAAAACTGGAAAATCTAACATATAAGAAATTAACAAAATTATACCAAAATCAATTACATGGGTGAGGATGAGCATTGAAGGAGAAAGATAAAATCATAATGAAGACATTTGAACTGAAAGTTTTGAAAGCTATCACAGAAATTCGAAAAGTAAGACACATAAGAAATAATGGTTTACGCAAGAGAAAAGCTCTTCGAAAATAAACGATAAAACAGGAACTTAAGGAAATAAAGGATATTCCAAATATGCAAAGAATCAGCGTTGTTAGACAGTCATACAAAATAAGCAGCGTATAATCTAGGGAGGCAGAAGATTCGTGGATGATCCTGTAACGATGGTAGGAACAAGAAATCTAAAGTGCCTAAGACCTGCAGAAGAATGATGATTACTATACCGGGGCCGTCCTTAGTTTATATGGCGATGTAAACAAAAGCACGTGCAAGTGTACAACACCATTGGCTGTTTATCTTTCTTTCTCTCCGTGGATGAAAAATATAGTTCGAAACTCATTTTAAGGACTTTACATCTAATGCAAAGTACAACTTCACATTATTACAAACGCAACAGTCAAACAGTAATTAATTAGTATTTTATGTGGTATATATAAGCGTAATTTGTAGATATGTATTAATCAAATGCACGCTGCGCTTGAGCAGTTTAAAAGCAGGACAGTGAGAATCAGTTGTACAGCATGGCTGCATCCATGCAATATGTGGACATCACAGAGGCAAATCGTTAAGAAGTGGTAAAACAAATTAAATTAAACGAATTTTGCAAGTTGTGTGAAAATATGCCTGACTTTAGTCATAGAGGACTTAATTTGTCAGCAGAATACACCGGTGTTTCAGCTCCAAGTACGTATTGAAGCCGCTCGAAGCGAAGTTGTGAAAACGGGTCGGCTTTCTATCCCGGGAAAATATTGAAAAAGTAGCCAGTTGTGAAAGTTGAATGTGATGAATTTGTTAAAAGTACTGTTCTTGAAATATGCATAGCTTCTTTGAAAGTAACGAGCCTCTAACAATTATAAAAGTGCTTCAAGTATTAAACAGTAATCCCGAATTGCCTAGCATTACAAAAACAGCTTCCACATCATTCTTCGCGACATAGGTCGTGAATTTGTGAACATAGATTGAAAAAATAATTATTGAGCGTGAAGATATATTGTTGTGGCGCAGGAATTTTCAAAGGTAAATTCGGAAGAGGAAGTTGTTTAAGGAATTCGACCGTTATCAGATTCAAATTATGTACGTATTTTTTTTCAGTTGCATGCCAGAAAAATTTTGAAGTCATTACCAAAGTGGCTACACGCAGTTATTTACCACTGTTATTCTGCAGAAAGACCCATGCCTTAATTTTTAATTTATAAAAGAGGTGGGGTTATGTGAAGTTATCCAATATTTAAGTAATTGTTACGATGAGTTACTTGGATAAGGTTTCTTCCATGGTTTTCCCTTATCCTAATAGACGAATGTCGGATAACTCTAAGCCCCATGGACCCCGGACTCATTTGAGCATCACTTCACCCATTTCATTCATCGTCCGATGTGACTTAACGTTGGAGGACGTAAGTTATCCCCCCAAAATTCTATGCACTCCAGGGAAACACAAATAAATTATTTAGAATTAAGCCAAACACATAAATTTTGGACAAGGACATTGTGCAATTGAAAGGAAGCGGGAGTTAACTGGATATTTGCTGGTTACCTATTCCAATCAACCTAGTTCATTGCTGTACTGGCTAAGTAAAAGTTTATGTGGTTATAGTTACTATAATCTACGTGCTGCTGAATGTCCACCTCAGCGCATCTGCCCAGAGAATTCTGTGCCTACTGACATTTCTCCAGCCAATCCTGTCTTCTCAAGAAATCACTTTGTGTGTCCATTATATTACACTGCTCTCTAGTAATCTTTCCTGTCCGGTTTCCTGTGATATTCAATATATTTACTACCTGTTGGAGCTCCAGGGATATTTCTTCCCCTGAAAGTCTCTGTGCGTTTATAAACAAAGTAAGATTTGTTACCAAACTAAATATGATTAGCAATATGAATAAAACAAAAATTAATGTAAAATTATTTATTGCAATATTTTTCTTTACATTGCACTTACTGCCTTCTACTTTAATGAAAAATAACTATAGTTCATTTTTGTAAAAGAGAATAGAGGTAATGTTTAACGTTCTATCACCATATTTTACTAAAATTACAATAATTTGTGCTATAATTATGACGTTTTCATTACGGTCTCGTTCATGAACCTCTTAATCATCAAAAGTTGATTGGACCTTAACTAAACTTGATATTTTTAATATGCAAGTGATATTGTTGTATCTTTATGGTCAGCCTCTATTAGAGACTCCCAAACCAGTTTTTCGGTTTTTGTCAGAGAAAGTCTCTTCCTGGCTTTTAATGGGTTCGGATAGGTGTATTAGACTAATTGCACTAACTTGTTACTGATGATGGTATACATTCAGGAGTTTAGATGCCAGTGAACTTATCAGTTATATGTCACAAAATACTCCATGAGGTAAACGATCAAGCATTTTGAGCTGCCATCTACAAAGTATCTCGAGAAAAAGTTGTCATCACTAGTTTCACATATTATTGAAAAGTTAACAAGGATTTTTTTTTCTCTCTTAACGCTCGTCTTAAACATAGAGATAAATGCATACACCGGCGATCTTTGCGGCAATGAAGGTGGCGTGTATTATACATTCTACACAATTAAACTATGGTTTGGATATGCTTACAGTAGTATACGGTTTCTTACAATTCTATTCGTATTCAACGATTAGTCTGGAGAGAGATGTTTGCGAACGGAGAGGTATAATTACCATGGTAAGCAGGTATAATTACCATCATAATTAATCATTAATTCTGTTTCAAGTGGATAGTTTCCCCTTTAAATAAATAACTAAATAAAAAATAAATGAGCAACAGTAGCTAAATGGTTAAGAGCAACAGGACGGAGACCGGAAGGTCGTGGTTCAAATCCCGGCTGTGGCATTGAATTTTTCAGTCTGGCTCTATTCATCCAAATCATAGCCTACACACTGCTAGTTAGGAAGAAATGATTAATTTCCATCAATTTACCTAAAAACATATCGGCTTAACTATGAAGCCTGGGACTTAAGTAGATACTTAGAGCATGGTAAGTCACCACAAAAGGTGCGCATCTCATTGTATATGAAAACCCGTAGTGGTCTACGGGAAAACTTACGAGTCACTTGGAGAATTTAATATCATATTGACATATTGGTTATAGTAGTTCAATGGTTAACAGCAACCGGACGGAGACCGGGAGATCCGTGGTTCAAATTCCGGCTATGGCATTGAATTTTTCAGTCTGGCTCTACTCATCCAAACAAATAAATAGTCAGTCCATCTCCGAAGTACTAAAGCCGACTGCTAGTGCAGAGAGTTGCTGCTATGAGCTCTTTAGTATATAACTCCTCACAGCTTCATGTTTGCTTGTCGGTAGCTCCTTATCTATTGTGATGACTGCTAATGTTCTATATATCGTATACTTACATCTATGTCACATTGTTTTATGTTCTACGTTCTGTACTCTATGTTCCACTGAGTTTAAGGTGATGGATCTGTGATATTTATATAATTTGAACTCTACTAAATTTGGTGATCCATCATCTTAAGCTCCCCTTGCGCAGCTTGATTTTTTGTAACTTACATCGATCCTACTTCTCCTTGGACTACACTTCAGCTTAACACTCACACTAACACTAACTCAGACACTTCTGTTGCAAACTAGGAGGTGTTGTATTTGTGGTTGGCTGCTCCTTCCACTTTTTTCCACGTTTGTCTGTTCTTAGCTTGTCTCGTCCATAGTGTTCTTGCTGTCCTCCTAAAGTCATCTACCCACCGTGTCATCAGTCTCCCTATCGATCTTGGTCCTATTCTCGGATCCCATATTGTTGTTATTTGGGTACATCGGCTGGGGTCCATTCTGGTGACGTGCCTTCCCAATCTACATTTCCTCTCTTCCGCCCGTGCAGCTACGTCAGTCATACCTGTCTTCTTTCTTATAGTCTAGTTTGATATTCTGTCTCGTATTATTTACGAGTTAATAAATATTTGTGGGCAGATTGCTATGTCCTAATCGTTGGTGAAGCTGGACTTCATTTGCTAAGGACAAGACAGAGAAATAAAGCTTGTATAGTGTAAATCAGTTCCCTTTTGGGGAGAAAGGAAGAGAGATAAGTAGGAAAAGACATAAGGTTTGGAAGAGAGTGCAATTTTTAGACAAAGAAAGAGGAGGAATGTGAGGACAGTGAGGGCCAGGGACAGAGAAAGAAGAAAATAGAAAAGAGGGAGCAGAATCTCAGCATATAACATCATGTTTATCAGAGCTTGCGCTTTTCTACAAATAAATAATAAAATTTGCTTTCGAAGCATTATTCGCTAAACCTGAACCTGTTTCTCGATCAGTGCGAGATGTGATAGTTCATCTTCGAAAGAAGATCAAGTTATTATACTGTTTCATATAAACCAACATTCTGTATATAAATTCTATTTTCAGTTTTTTGCATTCTCCCTCTGATTTACAATAACTTCGCTGTCGTGTAAAAAGTGAATGTCGCTAGTGATGCTGACACTGGTTTGGTTTTTCTGCTTGCTCGGTTGCTCTTTGCTTTGTGTTCTTCAATTGTCTTTTGTCGTCCAACCAGGCGTTCTGAGTCCTCGCTCTCTATAGATTTTTTTTTTAATTCGAAATATTTCAATATCAAACACAAAAAATGCTCTCTCATCCAACCGCGAAATAAAAAACGCTCCATGCACTACATTCTTAATACGGATTCGTATTATACGAACAGACTAATTAAAATGAAACACAAATTGATTTTAATTCGTTTTGAATTGCTTTTGGCATTTAACGTACATAAAAAAAATTGAATTGTCTCCGGACACAATTTGTACTGACAGATGTAATGTATTTCACGCTTCATAATTACCGACAAAACAGAAAGTGTAGGGTATATGTGTAGCAAAAAAATGGTTTCCGCTGCCCCTGCAGAGCGCCGCACCCCTGCCACCACCGTGCCCTGCATTATTTTTCCATTATCATGCATTCAGAAAAAATGTAATTAAAAGTTAGGGAGAAAAGTGGTTTTAATTGTGTAGGTATATTTAGGTTTTGTAATGTATTGTTTTTTGTAATAGCGTTTTAAATTAATGCGAGCATGTTGCTTTGAAACTACATAACGTTTCAGATGATTTTCTGGAATATGACCTGAAAGAAATTAGTAGCCATCGCGTGTGCAAGTGACTGCTATGTCCACTGTATTAAGTTATAATGTCCGCTCTTCTCATTGTGTTTTGCTTTGTTGTAAAAATATCAAACAAACTTGTCTTCCACAAAGACTGCTTGTAGAATACGGTTTTCTAGAATCAAACATAATTAAACCTACAAACAAAGGAGATAGGTCACTGATCGAATGTTTATTTTAGAAGTTTTTTATTCCTGTTCCCACCGCATACGGCAATAACACTAATCGACAAGGTTTTCTTCACAAGAAATCTGATTAATGAATCTAGTGTAATTTTTCATATTGAATTCAGATAAGTAGTCAGAATTTTCCCATCAGGCACAGTTTTTTTTTGTGACAGCTGCTTTTTAAAATCGGTTTTTAGCGTTTTCTTTGTCCTGTTATAGGAACCTTTACCTCACATGTTGTGATTTTATCCAAACTGCATATAAGGAAATGATTTGTAATATTATGCTTAAGAGCCATAAAACAAGGATCATTCATGTTTGGTCATGTACAGACCTGTTCATCTGACATTGTGACGTGTCGTATTGAGCTGACTGTGAGTTTGTTCAGTAGTGAAATATGTCCTTCCTTTCTTTTCGGAACTGTGATGTTTTAGTGCTTTGTTTGTTTCATCATGCCAAGAAAGTGTGTAAATCATGTACACAGTTTCTGCTATATTTGTGGTGAGCTGATCTTCAAGTCTCAGAGGCGAAATTTGACACCACTTGTAAAAAAGTGTCATCAACTTAACTTTGTCTGTCAGGCTGGTGATTTTGATAAGAGCTGGGCACCAAATACATGCTGTGTTTCATGTGTTAGATTGCTGACTGGATGGAAAAATAGTACACATCGTATGCCATTTGCAATTCCTATGATTTGGAGGGAACCGAAGGATCATTTATATGAATGTTATTTCTGTTTGACAAATATAAAAGGAATCACATCTAAAACAAAACATAATTTAAGTATCCGAATTTGGAATTTGCAATAAGACCTGTCTTACACAATGAACAGTTCCCTGTACCATAACGATACGACCCTAGGTGATAACTCTGATTCTGACCTAACTAAAACTGAAACTGCTTCAGATGAAAATAAAAATGATTCTACATATGAAGCCAATACTTGTTAATCAGAACCAAGCCTTCCCAATCAGAAAGACCTCAATCACCTGATTCGGGATTTAAATCTGTCTAAACAGCAAGCTAAAGGTTTAACTTCCAGACTCAAAGGGTGGAATCTACTCCAAAAAGAAGTAAGAATATGTAGTTATCGTGACCGCCATAGTGAGTTCAAGGAATGCTTCTCTGAAGAAAATGCCATTGTGTTTTGTAGTGATATTTGTTCAGTTATGGAAATCTTGCGCCAGATGAGTGGCAACTATTCACAGATTCGTGTAAAGTTAGTTTGAAGGCTGTGCTGCTACATATTGGCAATGAACTTCCTTGAATACCTCTAGCGCATGTTGCTAACATGAAAGAGACATCAAAATATGAAACTAATTTGAGAGAAAATACAATATGGAAAATATGAATGGAATATCTGTAGTAATTTAAAGGTCGTTGTTTCATTGCTTGGTTTGCTATATGGGTTCACCAAATTTTTCTGTTTTTTGTACCTCTGGGACAGCAGAGATAGGAAGTCTCACTCTGTTTTAAAAAATAATGGCCTAAACGAGAATATCTTATCCCTTGCCAGAAAAATATATCATATGTCCGTTTAGTGAATCCTGAAAAAAATATTATTACTTCCATTGCATATTAAGTTAGGAGTAATGAAAAATTTCGTCAAAATTATGGATAAACAGTCGGATGAATTCTTGTACCTGAAATCGAAATTCCCCATAGTCAGTGATACTAAACTTAAAGAAGGAATTTTTATAGAACCACAAATCTGGTCATTAATGGTTGAAGAGCATTTCGAAGGACTGTTAAATCCACTGGAGAACGCAATCTGGTTGTCTTTCAAATGTTTATGATTCAATTTTCTTGGAAACCATAAAGCAGAAAACTATCATGGCATAATGACTGATCTTCTGCATTCTTATAAAGCTATGGAATGCAACATGTCTTTAACAATTCACTTCTTGGACAACTTCTTAGACTTCCTCCTCGAAAATCGTCGTAATTCATCGGTTAAAAAGGTTTTAAAACTCTAAAATCGCAGTTTCAGGCTCTCAAACGCACTTCCACGGCATTTTTGAGATAGCTGTCAGTGATGAGCACGGTAAGCGTTTTCATCAGCAAATTTCTACTATGAGAAAGAGGTACCAAGGCAAGTGGAGTTAAATATGCTAGCTCACTACTGTTAGACCAAGAAGAGAGACGTCCCCGATACAAAGTATGCCGAAAATCACTATCTAAGCCCAAGGAAATATTTTAAATATTTTATTATATGCATTGACGTAGTAATTATACAAGAAACAGAAGATGATCTTCAACGTTCAATAAACAAATTTAACCAAATATGAAAAAGGTTTTAAAATTGAAATATCAATAGAAGATTAAAAAATAATGCCAAACCGGGGCGAAATACCAATAAGGTCGAAAATAGTCGTTAATGACAAAGTATTTGAACAAGTATTCTCCTTCAATTATTTAGGGTGTGAAATCAGCAATGAGAAAGATAAAGATACAAACAAAAAATTAATGAGATTCCAAACAATTTGTGGAACAATTCACAAAACCCTAAATAATAAAACAAGATTTGAAGCAAGAATAAAATTTTATAACACCATGGTGGTCCCAGCGTTACTTTATGGATGTGAAAACTGGGTACCTACACAAAGAACCATCAGCAGAATACAAAGTTGCGAAATGAGATTCTTGAGAAGAACAAAAGGATGTACAAGAGAAGATAGAGTCAGAAATGAAAATATAAGAAATGAATTAAAAGTGGAAGCTATCACCTCAAGAATGGATAGGTACAGAAGAAGATGGTTTGACAATGGAAGAATGGATGATACAAGACTGCCAAAAGTAGTTTTCCAATATAGTCCTAAAGGAAAGAGGGACGTAGGGAGGCCGAGGAAGAGATAGAAGGAGACACTGTGAAGACGGAACAGGCTAGAGCCTAATCCATGAAGTGAAGAAGAAGAAGAAGAAGAAATCACTATCTACCACTTTCTAGGTAAGTCAGAATGAGTAGCTATAATTTTGAGTTAGATAGCTAGTTACGGATTTTTTTTTAGAATATTATACAAATTCAAATAAATATCACACAAACCTCCTGCCCGATGGGGAAAAACTAAAATTATATTTGAATTCAGCAATAAAGTACTTCTAGAAAATGTTATTTTAATTATTGTGAAAGAGAAAGGGTTCATTTTTGTCCACTAGTGTAATTGATGATACAAAAAAATTTAATCACAGTTGAGAAAGGAATTTTGGGAAGAAAGAATCGAGGTTCAAATTTAATGTACCTCCCCGGCCTTTGCAATTAGATGACGCCTACGGAAAATCCGCATAAATGAAAAAAGTTATATCCACCAGCTTAACCAGCTTAAAGAAAAAATTTAAAAAAGAATGAATAGTGCATGCGTACATTTGCGCGCGCCTGAGATATGCAGTTGAAAAAACAATACTTACGAACACCAAACATCTTATACTCCAGCACTTTTAATATATGTAACACGTGGATGTTTACGAGATCATTCTCTCCCCAAGCTACCCCTAAAATCTTCTGGTTATAAACGACAATTTTCAATAAATAGACAAGTCCTCTTAGCTAGAGAAAATGTTGTATAATTTGTATAAACGGAAATTATAAGAGATAGACGAAAATTTACTTTAGGAAAAATAACATCAGCGGATACAGTTCATATGAAATAACGTTTAATATTTTTATTATATTCCATGTTTTAGAATTAAATTATTTTAAACGTGACTGTGTGAATATAAAGATAACTTCCGATTAGCGGTTCTTCTTCTTTATATAAGTAAGATCTACTGCTCAGAATAATTTGTTCTTCCATGTTCTGGTATAAGCATTTGAATGCTATTTATACGTTGTACGAAATTAAATATACTTTGCTTAGTTTAACAGGAACAATGAAACTCGATTAACATAATATGGATTAATATAGTATGACAAAACGCAAATGTATAATAACCTCCTTTATAGCGAGTTGGTAGCGTGTCTGCCACACATTTAAGAGGTTCCGAGGTTGGTAAGGGTGAGTTATCTGTAAGGTTTTTTTTTTCCCCTGGCACTGTTGCTTATTCTGGAAGATGAATGTCGGGTAAGTTTAACATTTCTGGTCCCTGGGCTCACTGTCCTAATTCATTCATCGCCAGATATGCCCTATCCAGCTAAAAGGACATAATTCGTATACAGAAAGAGC
Organism: Mantis religiosa; assembly: GCA_030765055.1. Lineage (NCBI taxonomy): Eukaryota > Metazoa > Arthropoda > Insecta > Mantodea > Mantidae > Mantis > Mantis religiosa. The sequence goes on from CM060951.1 coordinate 86,118,254, forward strand.
CACGCGAACCCAATGACTTTTAAAATAAATTGGTATAGGATTCAAATTAAATTTTAATTCTGTAACATTGCAATAGGATATTGTATACCATTTAAGGACGTGACTTTTTTCTAAATAGGGCATCTCTTAAATAACCTCCAATATTTAGTATACATTGTACCGATCGGGATGGCTGAGATGTCTGTGGCCGTTATTCGGGAGGCCCGGGTTCAATTCCCGTGGCTGACCAACCTGACCCATGTGTTTTACCGAGGGTTTTCCTGGGTCTCAGGCGAATGCTTCGTAGGTTAATTACATCTCCCGAATTTCCTGTCCCTCCATTTCATCTCCATTATCATTTCATATCATCCCTTATCTGGTGGTGTCTTTTAGAGTAGAAGTGTCTGAGGATGTCTCGGCGGTGCATGGCAGGATGATACGCTCTAAGTGAACCACTTCCTCCTCCGGTAGGTCGGTTGCCGGTCTCCGAACCGGCTGTTGGTACCGCTTCCGAGGCACAGTAGGGGGGCATGTCCGTTGTCCTAACATACCAGGGGAGGTTTCCATTAAGTAAAATGTAGGGAGCCTGTCCCCTGCAGAGTCATGGCTCCTTGAGACGGCCGCCCTCTCTCCTCTCACATCATCCTTCCTCCCGGAGATGCCTCACTTGAGAGCATAGGTATGATAGATCAAGAATGGTCGCAGTGCCGAAACCCATCCTTAGTAATCCTGATCCTAAACCTAGTATACACTGTTGTAAGCTATGATGCAGATTTTGTATTGCTGATTGCAAAATGTCTTTTGGTATGGATGTAATTTCCTCCTGTATGTCCTCCCTGAGAACATTAATTCTCCTTGATTTCTTAATCTACCTAAATCTCACTTGAGATTTGAATCTCTACTTGAAGTAGTCCTATACTGACAGGTCTGGGAGAACATGAGGGCCATGGAATGTGTTCTGTTTTTGTAATTACTTTGAAAGAATTTCTTTATCCATTGCAATGGGCACTCTGGCAGGGTGAGCTGCAGCCATGTCTTGTTGGAACCAAATATGAGATCGATTCACATTACCTACAAGGAAATATGCAATACAAATTTTATCATTTGTTTAAGTAGTTCATTCAAGGGTGAGAAAGCCATCTCTGTTTCTGTGCCGAATTATCCCTGACGTGCCAGGATCTTCTTCTGGTTTCTTCCGGCTTCCAGGATTCTTGCAATGCTGAAAGGGTACTTATGCGCTGTGTAAGTTCTTAGAAAACTTGGGGGGGGGGGGGCTGTCGGGAAAAAGCTAAGGAAGTGAAATGTTCTATGTTTCTTATCCTTTGTGAGTAGGTATATTTTATTATTTGAATGGTTTTTCGTCCACGGTTTAGAATAAACATAACTGTGCGAAATTACAAAATAAAGGTAGAAAGGGATAATATATTATAAAAACTCTCTAGACAAGGCAGATAGATAAAATTAATTCGTCATTGACATTTGAAAAAGGTAGCCGCTTAACTTTGGGCAAGTCAGTTATGCATAAGTTCCCAAATGCATAGTAGCTAAAGAATATTTTTAACTGTTAATATAGATAGAGTAGTATAACGAAATGTATAATTTGAACAAAAAGTGCTCATAAATATTCGTAAATCCTTTTTACATTGAGAAAATAAAAGCACATGACATTTCTTATTGTATTCTTTTCAATCTTCATTTCTGTTACTCAACTTTCTTTTCAAATATTGGCAATATCGTTATGCTCTAGGGAACTTGGTATAATAAATGGAACTATGGTAAAATAATCAAAATATGGAGCTCTGGTATAATACACAGATGTCATTCAACAAAAGGATCTCCGTCAACTTTTTAATTCAAACAAATGATAAATTTGGAAACAGATCCCTCACACAAATGAGGGTAAAAATAACATTCAGTATATGTTGGAAAGTTCCATTATATTTAAAGGGCGGTGCTTCTAATGGTTCACAGCAGTAGAAACTGGTGTTGTTACAGGAAAATTCTGACATACATTTTTCAGAGTTTAAATCCATTAATCAAATGTAAACTGGATGCCATCCAAGCCGCTTCCTCCTCATAAATAGATATTTGTATACCATTGATATATTAATGATTATGCCCTCAGGACGACGTGTTTACAAACTGAGTGCTTCTGGCCAGTTATCCGAAGGCATAATCATTAAAATACCCATGATGCATACACACATTTATAGTGTACAAATTTCTTATCGAATAAATAATTTGGGATACGCTGTAAGATATAACCTCGATTCTTCTGTTTACTTTTTTCTAATAAATATATTGTGGTACTCCGTGTTTGACAAACAATTTTAATTTGTTATTAGTGTTAGTCTTTTTATCACTTGGCTAGTAAAGCCATTACGTACTCTTGTCTTCTCTGTGGATATTTTCGTATTGCAGTTTTCACATCTCTGGTTTAAAGAATGACAATTTTAGCACAAAGCCAACCAATCTGGTAAACCGAATCGTCACTAACTCTTAGAACAGGTGAGCCATTGCAGCTAGATATTTAGAAAACCATGTTAGCTATGACAAAAAAGGCGATTTTGATAGTAATTTGTCACATTATTAATCGTTATCTAAAATAAAGTTAGATAAGGTACAAAGTTGATATTTTTTAAAGTAATGCCTATACATATGTAATCCTGTGGATGTGAACTATGGATAACAAAAGTGTAAGAAAGTAAAATTCAGGCATTAAAATTAAAATTCATAAGATGGGATTGAAAATATTCAAACAAATTGACGTTATACATAAATAATTAAGTATTTTTAATATTAGTAATGTATTGAGAAATTAAAAGTGAAACTAAAAAGAGCTTCTGAAAGAAACAGACGACTTAAGACTGACAAGACAGTTAAGGATATACAGGGTTATAGGGTCAAGACCGGTGGAAAGACTCCGAAGGATATGGTTGGACGATCTTTGATGATGAAAAGACACCATATGCCGATGTCTTGAATTATGAAGAAGGAATTCATTTAGAAGATGGAGAGTCTGTTACAATTCTGCTAAGCGTAATTCATGCTAAAGAAGTTGATGATTTATTGTCAGTATAATCTAGAAACTAACAAAAATAAATGTACTAGTTTTCAACATTAATTGAGACGAAACACACTGGAGAGCATTATCTAACAGCACTTTTGGGGTTTGGCTAACATATGATGGCCAAAGTCCTAAGATGCTACAGCTCTTCTGTTATTATGGTACATTATGAATGAAAGAGTACAACCGTTGCTTAGGATGTTTAGAAGGCAGCATGCCATAGAAAGTGACATTTCAGAATGTAGCTGACATTCCTTCTACTCTGTAACAATATCGCATTCATTGGTAAATGAAGAATACAAATCAGCATTTACTACAAAAGCATCATCATCAATTTTCATTCAATCATTGAAACTTTTGTCTCATTCGTAATTAGATTTTAATTGTATGTCAAAGGCGTAATCAACCTTTTATACTGATAATGATGACATTGATAAATGTTCGAGACCAATTACATATTTAGCTTTGTAATAGAATGCTTTCATACAATCGTATTAAATTAGTTTATTCATGATATTTTATCTTGACAAATCCTCTAACAGCCTGGGAGGAAATTAGAAATAATTTAATCTAATTTGCATAATGTCAATAAATATGTACTCATAAATAGAAAGTACTAAAGATAAATGTACAAATGAGAGAAGAAAATCGTATAAGATGGTTCCATAGTACAAGAAGAGAGCACTGGTACGGCACGAACGTAGCTCTGAGTCAAGAAATAAGAAAGTAGGGTTTTTTTTTTTTTGAATCTGATGTTAAAAACTTTAAAATTTCACTTACTTATGAAATGTGATTTTATATTTAGCAGATTGATTGAAAAAAAATGTAAAATCATAACGTTACTTGCAGGTACACTGAATGTCATGTTGGTAACCTATGTATCTCGGTACGGCTTAACTCGGGAACGGTAGGATTCCCCAAAATCATTTTCAGGAAAAAGTTCACCTATTTGCTCATCTGTGTGTCCATGAATAACACAAGTGAAAAGAAATAAATAAAGGTGTATTGCATACCAAAGTTTTATTTAAATTCAACATCTTCCAATGTGACACAAATGTTTTCAAGCAAATCACCTCCACCACCTCTGCTTCATATTTACCGTTTAGATGGAAGTTGTTTTGTTAATTCTAATTTTCTCAAAAACGGTTCCCATTGTTGTATTAAAATTCCTCACTGACATAAATGCTATGTTACTATAAGTAGCCTATGTAGTCCATTTATTTCATTTAATTTATGTAATTTATATAATTAAAGAGAGATTTAAGTTAGAGGAACACCTACCTACCACAGGAAAAGAAAACGTTCATTAAAATACATTTCTTGTCAATAAGCATTTTTATTGTGCTATTTAACGGACATTATTGAAAGTTTACCATTATGGCTTTCCCATCCCATCTTTCTTTTGTTCTTTCGCAAAAGTTGTTACCATTTTTGTTTCTGCGTGCATGATTAATTACGTCTTAATTAATTTTAAGTCAATTTTAAGTAAAAACAAATTAAAATTTAATAAGCTAATATAAATTTAAAAGTCAGTCTGTATTATATAAATACATATAATGTGTAAGGAATATATTTGGATTTGCATTTTGTGGAGAGTAATATGTAGATATGTCATAAACGTCTAGTTCTAGAACATTGGAGAATAGAGGAATACGGTTTTCATTTTTTTAATCCATGTTGTACATATAACATAAAAATCAAAAACTAAGTAATGGTAGGGAGCCCCTTTTGTGATTTTTTTCTGGGATAAAAAAGGAAATTACGAAATTACTTGAACACTAAATTGCAGATCTCCCGCAAGGAATTATATAAAAGGCCGGCGTTTTCTTCAACTTATTTCCGTTTTTCTGCCTTTTGTTCCCTTACAATGATTAGATTTTTCCAAGCCAACCTCGAACGATATAGTGCTCGCTGAGTTTTCCATTTTAGTTGCGGCCTCGGCAGAAAGGGAACGGGCACGGTTATCCAATTTATTGTTCTTCCACCTGACTTGAAGATTGCAAAGCTATTGTGAACTAATGGAGCGAAACGAAACTGTTATCGGCTTACATCTATCTATCATCGTATTGTCTCGTTCAAACACAGCACTGCGGATTTCATAAGAAGCGTTACTCAAATTCGCAACAAATATCTAAGTGCCCTAGCTCTTAATTAGAGCGCATGCTTCAGCCAGATCATGTAACCGAAACAATGGTAACATCTAAGAAAAATTAGAGCAGTAACTTTACTTAAAGAGACAGAGTGATCCAGTTTTTAGGTCAAAACGATGCAATTTTCGTTCCTAATTATATTAGGTCCATAACCATTCTATAGACAGTTGTGAACCACTTGGGCAGGCATTTTTTCACAATCCGCCATTTTTAAAACCCAGTAAACCTCTTCTCCTTCATGTATTTTTTCTCACTTTGAATTTTTGCTCATTAAATTTATGCCTTACTTACATAGTTGATCTGAACGGCTTGTCGATTTGCACACATTTCAAGTTTACTATGTATGCAAGTATGGATTTCATAATTTCTTGAATAATTGGCTCAAAAATTAATTTAGAATGAAAAATAATAAACTTTTCAGTAACAACAATTTCATAAAACAAAAGCATTTTTCTATAACTGATAAAATTAACATCAACGAAAACTCACATTCATTTTAATTGTACGAAAGAAACATATATAAGTACCCAACTTTTGAGGCAAAATACACATAAGGGCAAGGTAGATTTGATAATAATTAACATTTTTCCTTATAAATATTCAGTCATTATTATCTTAGAAACACTTTGAGCTAAAACTTTGAGCACTGGCACAGACATTTCTTTATTTACTACTATTAAGTATGCCAGTTGTGAAATGGATAACATTAAAACTACAACACAAAGGTAGAAAATCCAATATCTAGGTCAAAGGAACATAATTTTATGCTCAAGTTTTGAGGTTATTACTCTATGATGAATGAGTCACTTACGCGACAGCTTTGATGCCAACTCCAAAAGGTTTCTTCGGTGGAAATTAATTTTTCTTTCACACTGGCTGTGTGTAAGCTAAATTATAGAAAGGTAGAGTCAGACTGAAAAATTCAATGCCATAGCTGGGATTAGAACAACAGATCCATGTGGTCTCCGTCCAGACGCTCTAGCCATTGAGCTACTATAGCCAAACTGCCGATAGGACATTAAATTCTCCAACTGACTCGTGTTTTCCCGGTAAACCACTTAGGAGTTCACATAAACATATGAGACAATTATTTTAATGGCGACTTACAACGTGTAAGTACTTTAAGGCTCGGGCTTTATAGTTAACCACTATAAGGAATTAATGGAACTAATGGAAATTAATTGTTCTTTGACACTGGTCGTGTGTAGGCTAAATTAACCAATAGTGGTTAACTATTAAGTCAGGGACTTAAAATACTTCCACGTTGTAAGTCGCCATTAAGGTAGTTGGCTCATGTGTTTATGGGAACTCCTAAGTGGTTTACCGGGAAAATACGAGTCAATTGGAGAACTTAATGTCATGATGGGCAGTTTGGCCATAGTAGCTCAATGGTTAGAGTGTCTGGACGGAGACCAGAAGATATGTGGTTCAAATCCCGGCTATGGAATTGAATTTTTAAGTCGTACTCTACGATTCCATGTTTCTTCGGTGTATTTGCTATCAGCTGCTCCAGTGAACAATTATGAGATAGACCATAAGTGTTGTAAGAATGGGCAATACCAGTTTATGCAAATTAATTGTTCTTTCACACTAGCAATGTGTAAAACAAGGTGTGTAAAAGTGTCCGCCTGAAAAATTCAATGCCATAGCCGATTTAACCACAGATCTTCAGGTGTCGATCCGGTTACTCTAACTATTGAGTTAACATAGTAACGTACCAGCACGTCATTAAGATAGTTGTTTCATATCTATATGAAAATTCTTAGACGCTTACGTCAGTTTGTAAATTTAATGTTCTGCTCGTGCGTTGTTTTGGTAGTTCAACGGTTAGAGCGGAGACAGAGATCGGAAGATCCGTGGTTCAAATCTCAGCTCTGCATTTCATTTTTCAGTCTTAATCTACCTTTCAGAACGTTTTCCTACACACTACTAGTGTAAAATAACAATTAATTTCCAGTAATTGACCTAATAGGGGTCTAAACTATGAAGTCTAGGACTTAAATTTAAAGTCGTCATTAAGGTAGAGTTCCCTGTGTTTATGAGAACTAGTGGTTTATTGAAAAAACCGAGTCAGTTGGCCAATGTTATGTCGTGCTGGTACGTTGCTATGGTAGCTCAATGGTTAGAGAAACCGGATTAATACCAGAAGATCCGTGGTTCAAATCCGTGCTATTGCACTTTTTCAGTGTGACTCTACCTCTCCAGTACCAGTTAAATTGGAATAAATTTCCATGATGCCAGTTTCCGAATGTTTAGGATTGAAGAATTGAAATGTTCCTGAATGTTCTCAACAGACATTGTAACTATTAAATTACATCTGCTCACATTTACCGTAAATACATTTTAAGGTTTAAAACTGTTTCTGTAATAATAACATGAAGCGAACCCTGCGAGAGTCACATAAATGCAAAGTGTAAGGTTCCCTCCAGTGATTCCTAAGTCTATAGGTATAACCTAAGAACGGGTTTTAAGAGGTGTAAGATTGTAACGCTAATGTAAAGACGAACTCTTACAAATACACGCTCTTTAGTTTATCTGAAGTCTCTGGTATAACCAGTGCTTTAATGATTTATCCCTATAAGTTTTAGACTTGGCTGCATTTTCCAGATATTTAAAAGTTATTACAATATACTTAAACAAAATATTATTTAAAACTCTTAGGATACACTATTCAGAACAATTAATGTACAAAACAAATAACTTAAAACACTGAAAAACACCATACAAAAGCACAGTACAAGAAACAAAAATATCAAAGTAAGGAAACGCAAATGAAATATGAGTTACAACATTGTAACTAACGATTACATCATACTCATTCCTGTTTCAAAAACCTGGCTAAGCAATGACATAATATAGTGAGCTCAGTTATGTTGTACCCGTTTGGTTACAACCGTATAAAAGCAGTTGTATATGATAGTAATGTAAATTAAAAATGCCAAAATACAAATCCACTGTAGGTAAACGTTTGCATCAGTAGGTACTAGAGTTTAAAACCAATTTTACCACTAATGAGAAAATATTACTTTGGCAGCCTTGTTCGAAATGTTAGTGCAGATCAGCGTTCTTAGGTAATGCAACATATGCTTCATCGAGACAATTTCCTATAGAAAATTCAACATCATCCTCTTCTTCTAGCATACCATAACATTCACAATTTATTTCATATGTATGTGAAGCGTTTATTTCATCCAGTATTACCACTTATGAGGTGAAAAGTTCAAGCTCAGGAAGTTTATTACTAAATATGCAAATATATATTCTCCTACGGGAAAATTATCTTCCAAATTGATATAAGGAAACATTAAGTCACGTAAGGCCCATTTGTGACAGTGAAAATATCTGCGTTGCCAATGACGAAACTATCCATGCTTTTGACAGAAAAATAAAAAATATAATCATAGGTGTACTGAAAATTACAAGTAGCCAGTTTCTTCTTCTTCTTCTTCTTCTTCTTCTTCTTCTTCTTCTTCTTCTTCTTCTTCTTCTTCTTTGTAATTTTCGTCCTCCAAAGTGAAGTCATATCGGACAATGGATGAAATTCGTGAAATGATGCTCAAATAAGTCTGGGGTCCATGGAGCTTAGAGTTACCCGACATTGGTCTACCAGGATAAGGAAAAATCCGGGAAAAAACTTTATACAGGTAACTCACCCTGACCGAGATTCAAACTCGGGAACCCTTGAACGTGAGGCAGACATGCTACCACCATGCTACCAAGGCGGGCGTAGACAGAAAAAATACCAGACTACTAATCACATAATAATATCTAAGGTGTTTAAAGAAGCTTCGAAAAACTTGTCAAAATATGCAAAACATGACAATGCATTGCTTCTGTTTATAGACTGCAGAATATATGAAGAAAGCTGTCCAAGGTGTAATTAAGTTTTCCGAATATAGTTCATGTAATTTTTCGTCACCCTCTGCATAGATTGTCTGAAGCAATCCAAACGCTTTATCCTAATGAGGACAAGCTAGTTACTAATAGAGAAAAGCGCTTTAAAAGCTCCATCATGGATTGATTCTTTCACAAATATCAATATTGATCTTTCATTGCCTCCTACACCAGTAGTCAAGCATTGAGGTAACTGACTTAAAGTGGTGAGGCATCAGTAGTAAGTGAATTGTACAAAGATGTATCTGTAATGGAGACTATGCAGAATTTAATAGCGAAGTTAGTTTAAAAATTGACTTGGCCTTCCTCTCTTCCAAATTTTATTCCCTGATCTGTTCTATCAACAAACCGGAAACTTCTCTTAATCTGCCAAATAATTCTTTAAATACCAGTAATTAGAGTTTATTGAAAGAAAACTTCATACTATCTAAAGTCCCAAAGCAAACAAATTTCAGACCATATTTAAGAAAAAGATTGTCCACGAAAAATTCAATGGCTGAAATTCTGTGAGGCGAACATATAAGTAAACTTGAAAAGGTGTGGTTGGTATATACAAGGTTGACATCGTGTGATGTAGATCGTTCCTTTTCCCAGTAAAAAGCTTTCTCATAGATAATAGCCAATGCTATGGGATAAAAAATTTGCAGATAACATTTGTTGTGCCCTTCAAATCCAACGAGGTATTGATATCTGATGTTTAGGTATAGGTTTAGCTGCTTGATGAGTTCCAATATTAATTTCTCTATAAGCTCTATATTTATTTATATTTTTTTCTAATTTTTAAATATATTTTTTGGCATTAGAATACTATCCTAGTCAGTAGCACATCAGAAATAAATATATTATAATTTTAAGACATAAAAATCCGGGCTGTGATATTCCAAGATGTGATAGTCCAAGATGTGATATTTCCATTTATATAATTATGTAAGTAACCCTTCTCTTAGTACATCTTTGCGTAGTATATCACCGTCATTTGTTTCTGACTGCGAGATATTTCTATCCAAATGTCAACTTTATGATTTGGTAAGCCTTATATTTTAATTTGTTTCCAAATTTACTGTTTTTCTTCCAGATAACTTGAATTGCTATTCTCCTTTGTTACATTTTGGGCTCAACGTATTGCAAAATTCAGCAGTTACTGCTGCTAATGCAATTCGCTCCAATAAGCTGGCAGAGCATAAACAGAACTTAACTTTATTATCCGTCTTTTCATAAGCATGTATTATTGATGTGGGTTTCTTAACGAAATAGTTATAAATTAATTAAAGGTTGGTATGGGAATTCAGTTGATTAAGCGCTAACATACTGAATACAAGTCACAAGTTTAAACCTGACCCAGAACAATGGCTTTTTAAGTGTGCTTAAAAACATAATCTCATAATAGTTTTATTGGCATATGAAGGAACTCCTGAAGGATGAAATTCAGGAACACTGTGGGGTAATTTGTAACTAGGAATAATCCTTTCATAATTTGAATATTTAACATAAATTTAGAGGGGATATTTTTTCCTAATGAATGACTGCATTTAACGTTATGTAGTAGATTATACTGTAATTATGGTAAAATTATGGTAAAGCATACATATGTCATGAAGACTTTCAACATCGAAACGTTCATTATATTGATTATGCATCCCTTCATTGAGTAAGATAAAAAAAAGAAATGGATTAATATCACAAAACTATAGTTCTACACTTATTGCGTTGGAGTTAATGCAACCAATTTTATTTATTTGTAATTTATTCACACAGACCTCAAAAATGAAAAATCACATATGATTTTATTCTCCACTACATGTTTATTTGTAGGTATCTGTTACATATTACATATTCACATAAAGATGATATTTTAGACCAGAAGTGATTAAGCAATATGCGTTTGGTTATATAGAATATGAAAAAAGTACTTAAATAAGAGTATGCCCCTTGCTTGCTAAACGTATCTGCATTTCAAAGCGTTTTTCTTCAAATTTTTAGCAGATAGATACGTTTAAGTGACATCTATGTCTTCCATTCTGCACAAATAGGTCATAATTTGAAATGCCATTTGCTCTCAAATGTTTCAAAAATTGTGTCTTAACTGGTACACATAATATATGTCTAGTATTTCACCCAAGGATCACAATATCAGATATACTGCATTTAATTTTTATCCACTCAGTGAAATTTAAAATGCAAGGGTTTTCTTCCAACTGTATAAAAATTTTACTATCCCTACTGCAGTTGCTATGTAGCTGAGTAAACAGAAATTAACAAACGCACCTAAAACCACGCGCAATTTACCTGTCTCCTATGTCTAGAAAGACAACACTGACGTTTTAATTAACAGTGCCATTAACTTTTGAACTACGAAACAAATAAACTTTGCTTATCATTCCTATTTTGGAGTAATAATTTATGTTTAAAGAAGCACGCAGTTACACACAAAGAAAATCTTTAGTTTGTCATGCTCTTTGAGCTGAAGGAGCGACTGCTTGTTAATTGAATGTAATAATGGGAATGTCACGCTAGTCTCAAACTTTTGTTGACTTCTTTGTACATATGTCAACTGGCCAGAGGCATGACAGAAACACGTGTTTTGACTCTTTTGTAAGCTGCTTCTCTTTGTCTTGGCCAACTCATAATTTAGTGTCACTGAATTTCCCCAAAGTAGTCAGAAATCTCTGCAAATGATAAGAAAAAGTCTTATATGTTTTGATTGCATGGGTTTTATCAAATATTTTTAAAGAGATATATTTTAAAACATGGTAAAATAATAATTACAGGATGGAAGGAACATGATATCGCTGTTAAATATACTTTCCCGTAGGGGAGAGTATCCGTCCCCTTCAGATGCTCTGGTGCGAGCGCTGCGGACCCTTAGCACTCGTGGTACCTCTGGCGTTACCAGAGGAACCTCGGGCCGAACAATGGAGCCCCTCCCTTTAAAAGAGTTGTTCGGATTGGGTTGGACTCGAGGGAGCAGTGTGTTCCCGTTACCCGCGGGAGATCGGGTACCTCCGGCCAGGCTTCGGCCGCCCGGAGGGGGCAGAGGGGTTGCCTACAAGTCCCGGGTACTAGCCTGCAGAGCTACTAGAAGGTGTGCTAGATCACCAGGCGGCCCCACCGAGGTTATTCGGTAGTCTTCACTGCGGCGTTGACGCGCGTAAGTGGGCTTTTTAGACTCAAGGTATTGCCCCAAGGAAAGAACCCCGGAGTTTTCCTTCGCTCCCGGACTAATAGAGACCGAAGTTTTCGGACTTTAGGTTAGACCTCGTGACATGTTAAATATACTGATGGAAGTTTGAGAATGAGAATGAAACTCTGCATTACGTAGTTCTGTTTTAAGCCAAGTGTAGGGATGTTGGTTGGCTTATCCACTATGTTGGATCGTTTCTTCTTCTGTTACTTGGTTACACAATTATAAACATACGTATAATGCGGTATGATCACACGTTTCTGCAGCCACCTTCTATAGACCATTATTTAAAAAGCTCGGTTTTCTTCCACGTAATTATTAGGATGAGAAAGTAAAAATATTCCACCCCAAAACTCTATATCATCATGGAAATGGATTATCCAAGAAGCATTTTCGGAAATTTGTCCACTATTTTGTACTTGAATAGCACAACTCAAAAACGAAAATTCAGATAAAAATTAAATTTGTTATTTAAGTTTAGTTATCTCCAAAAATGAGACAGGAAGGATACCAAGAAGCTTTCCTCCTTTTTCATAGAACTCCCTTACTTTTACATGGAACGTTTCTCCAATTACTTTATTTTAGCATACATGGTCCTAAGGATTCTGGCTAAATATTGTCACCCAACTGCCAAGACCAACTAGCAGCTGGGTGGGGGACAGAAGTATTCAGCCCACTCTTACCCATTTATCTTGTGGCGCTCACTGAATGTATGGCTAGCAAAGTATCACGAGCCACTGTACCGTGTCTTTCCCCTGCACCTGGCGTCTGGAACAATCGGGATGATTGTCCCTAGCCGCGAAAGCTTTGAGATGCAGCGATCTGCCTATATAAGCGTCGCATTAGACGACTCAGGCAGTTCTCAGTTCTTAGTCAGCTCTAGAGAGAGTCGTACGGCAAGTTGCCGAGTAGCGAGTGTTACGTAATTGTGAGTGTTGCATAATTGCCGGTGTTACGTAATTGTGTGTGATACGTGATCCTGCTGTGATTTGTAAGAATACCAACTGTATATCATTAGAAATAAAGAACTATCTGTATTTCTGCAACTTTGAATTTTAATTCCACGAACCAACAAAGTCAGAATATTCTTTATTAGAAAATTTTTACAAATTATGTTTCATAATGTCACTAACAAGTTTACTTAAAATATCATATTCAAGATACATGCACGCTTTAAAGCCATGGTCTGTGCCCGATTTGAACCCAAAATCTTGGAATACGTAGGCCTACCCAACTGAGTCGACTAGATGAAGATCTCAGGGTGACAGTCGCTTCATGGAAGAGTTTATTTTGAATCTGAATAGGCATTACCATTAGTAGAAAATTTAAAGTTCGTGAGAAATCTTCACTCATTCATATTTGGGGTACTAATGAGATTGTTACAAAGTTAATGGAATTAAAAACAATGAAAAATTCAATGCCATGTCATGTTGGCACGTTGGCCATAGTAGCTCAATGGTTTAGAGCGGCTGGAGGGAGCCCAGAAGATCCGTGATTCAAATCCCGGCTATGACATTGAATTTTTCAGTCTGGCTCTACCCTTTCATAGTGCGTCCTACACAGGGCTAGTGCAAAAGAAGAATTCATTTCCATTAATAGTACCTAACAGTGGTCCGAACTTTAAAGCCCGGGCCTTAAAGTTCTTACAGCATAGTAAGTCGCCATTAAGGTAGTTGTCTCATGTGTTTATGAGAACTCCTAGTGGTTTACCGAGAAAAAAACGAGTCAGTTGGAGAATTTAATGTCATCTTGGCACGTTGGCCATAGAGCTCAATGGTTTAGAGCTACTGGAGGGAGTCCAGAAGATCCGTGGTTCAAATTCTGGCTGTGGCATTGAATTTTTCAGTATGGCCCTACCCTTTCATCGTTCATTATTCATCGCTTAAATATTACTGAGATTTGTTTAAGAGTAATGGAATTAAAAAGCTACATTTTGAGCAAATATAACCTTAATAAATTGTGCATTACTAAATTACAATGATTAGACAAACCTAAACTAACGTCTGTCTTAACTCAGGGTTTTAATTAGAAATTATTCAGCGTAACTACATATTTTGGCTTAAGCTCCTTCATATTTTTATTGCCAATGATTGATTGTGTACAGATATATTCCAAGCTCTGATATTGTTCCTTTGTCACAATAGACTGCTTTCCCATTTAATAGCGCATTTGAATCAGAACCATATTTCACGTATTCTAGGATTTTCAGTAATCTAAAAGTCGCAGTCACATAACAAAGTCGTAACTATATAAACCAGGGAATAACTTTCTGCCCATTAATTTTTCTGTTTTGTTTATAAAAGCATATTACATCCACAGTAAGTTCCATATGCATATAAATTCAATTTGGGAACCACAGTCATAGATTTCTTTCGAAATAACTACTGTTAATACAACTTTTAGCTTATTTTCCAGAATAAACATGTACTCTAGGCTATAAATGAAACATTTACTCTGTCTGAAATATCGCTCACCCTCTGAAACAATGGTTGGCTGGGCTGGTGCCATAAATGAATACATACGTATTCATCTGCGCTTCCTCATTAATCATTTAGCATTTCATTTCACTTTCTAATTCAAAATCACAGTAATGTGCTCTTTGCTTGCAAGTAACAGATGTTAATAAACGTTTATAATACATATTATTGATCCAATTATACATAAAGCATACAATAAACACAAATTTATGGATACTATCCGAATTGCATTTCATACCATGTTCTTACCCATTCGCGCTTAGCTCTCTCACTGTTGGTTAACAAGACATTATTTCGAATAATGTGACGGCGTATATATGAAGTGAGGGTGTGTGTATGAGTGTGTGTGTGTGTGTGTATGTGTGTGTGTGTGTGTGTGTGTGTGTGTGTGTGTGTGTGTGTGTGTGTGTGTGTGTGTGTGTGTGTGTGTGTGTTAGAACCTTCAGTTTTCTAAACTGCAAATAATAATTGAAGCTGTAATTTCAAACTTAAGAATAATACCTATAATGTCAAATAATTATTTGGTTATTATAACTATATATATTCAATTTTGGTATTTTTGAAGCTCGCAAATTATTGGTAATAAGCATCAGTAAATTATTCTTAGTTCCAGATGTTATTCTATAAATAATGCATAGAGCACTATTAAATATATTAATCTAAAATCTCTGTCCAATACACTTACAAAACTGATAAAGAAATCTAAAATATTTAATGGATTTTAATAGAACCATATGGTTTTTGAGATAATTACCTTTCTTCTAAACAAAATCCGATGTGTTGCATTCAGCGGAATTAATTCACTAACTTTTACAAAACCTAATCTCACGAAAGCTTCTAGTTACATCATGTTAATATAGATAAACTTTCAATTCACCATTACACTTTTCGTTTTACCTTATGTAGGTAAATGGATGGCCAGATTTTAAAGAGAGAGTAGCTAGGTGATGTCTCTGAAATTACCTGTCCTTTACATGACCAAAATAAATCGAATAACGACTTCCCAGTTGAGAAAAGTATAAGGTAGAAAATTCAAACTATTAAGATATAGATGATATGGAAATTAATTGTTCTTTTACACTTCTGGGCTTTAAAGAACTTAGACGTTGTAAGTCGCCATTAAGGTAGTCGTCTTATGAGTTTATGAGAATTCTTAAGTGGTTTACCCGGAAAAATACGAGTCGGTTGGAGAATTTAATGTCATATCGGCACGTTAGCCATAGTAGTTCAATGGTTAGAGCAGCTGGACGGAGACCAGAAGATCCGTGGTTCAAATACCGGCTATGGCATTGAATTTTTCAGTCTGACTCTATCTTTTCATACTTTAGCGTACACACGGCCTTTGTAAAGGAACAATTAATTTCAATTAATTGACCTAATAGTGGTTAACTATAAAGCCTGAACCTTAAAGCATACCTACAGAGGATATGTTTACTTATAACTTTTAAAAATATTTTGCGTGAATTGCTTATGAAATCTTTACTTTTATGAACTTAACAAGGAGAGTACAGCACAATTCTTACTTGTGCTTCGCTAGAACTGAAATTAAAAAGGAATATTAACCTCAAACTCGCAAAATTGTGTGCTCTAGGAAGACGAAGGTTTAAAACCACCTTAGCTTGAAACATTTCTTGCTGATACATTTTTTTCTGACTTATCATACAAAATAACACTTCACCGTCATTAAGTAGACCTCATCTCCAAATTAAGATATAATATGTCTTAAATGATAAGCATTATTTTAGAAAACCACAAAAACTTAATTGAACATCAAACTTTCATCTTAGAAAGTTAAATAAGTAAATATGTAACAATGAAAATAACATTTCAATCAGTTTGTTTACGTTTTACGAATTACAATTTATACATTGTTCAGAATTAGAGAGACTGCGCAACATGTGCCCCGAAAATGTAAGATATAGACTCCATTTCTAATAAAAGTATCTTAAAATGTGATATTTTGACAACATTATTTAGCTGTATTAGAGAAAAATAAAACATTTTCCATGTGAAGATTACTTGGCATGGGTAGATCTTCTTGAATATCTTCATCTGCATCCTTGGAAGACGGTCAACTCGAATATCAAGTTTAGTATCTGACCGACTTTTCTGTTTTTAGTTGGATATTTTCCCTAGGAACCGTATGTCAGCATTGAAATCGCGGTATTGAATTGTTGGTTGGAATCCAAAACTTCCGTGCTCAGTATAGGTTAAGTAGGGAAAGCCGGTTATGTTTGACACTTAATAAGCGAAGAAAATCTATAAACATTAGCTCTAATAGTCTGCAAGTTCCTTAAAATAATGAGGATCATAAACTATACTCAAAAGTTAAACTATAAAACATAACCTCCAATGCTTCTTTTTCTTCCTATAATTATAGCGTGTTGTTTTCACATATTTTCCAACTATCTCCTCTTGGGTCTTTCCACAGAATTTCTTCCTATTCATCTATATATCATCTTCTGTATCAATCTACAGCTGTCCATGCCTTCTAGATTTTATTTCCAGTTTCGCCTTTAATTCTCTATTTTGTTGTTAATATTAAAATGTTTAATTCTTCATCAAGTATAAAATACTTGCAACTCATGCTAGGAATTTTATTTGGTTCAATTAATTTTTTCTTGCTTTCTTACTTCTGTCCATAATTCACATCCGTAGAATAACAGATACAGCATCAACATTATAAAATTTCTACCTTCTACGTCTTCTTACTTTATTTCTTAGAGTAAGATTAATAGTTACATAAAGAATTTGAAGATTCTTTACCATACGTTGCGCTTTATCATGGCTAACATAGTTTCCTAGATATGCGAAATTCATACCTGTTGGTAGTTTAGTTTCGTTCGTCGTATCCACATTATATTCTTCACAAATATAGTAAAGTTTAAAAAGTGGATGTTGCAGGTCCAATTGATCATCTTAGATAATATTGCTTTATATTAAATTCGTTCAACTGTCTATCGCATGATATTTTAAATCCACGACTTGCTAATGTATGCAGAAACACTTAATCATGAAAACAGTGCTCATCTGTGTCCATTTATGTGCTCTATTGTTAATTTATAATCTCTGGTTATTTACACTCACCTAGTTTATGCATATGGTACTCATCTCATGAATTGTCCATGAAGTATTTGTCAACCGTTTGAGTGGTCCCGCAGTGGAAATTCCTTTTTTTTAATCGTTAGCAGGGCACCTTCAATGAATTCCGCCAGATAAAGCAGGAAATGTTGACAAAAATCGATGCAAGGGTGGCTTTGTGATGAGTGCTTGTTGTGAGGCTCTTTTGTACATGAAATACATAATAACATTTTTATCACATCTCCGTCCCAATTTGTACCATTCAGACGCACGCTCCCCTTCTGTGGCGTGACGACTGATTGCTTTGTAATCACAGAAAAGAGGGGAGAGCAAAAAAATAAACGACTTTATTATATAACGAGATTGCAGCTAGGGAACTCTGTCTCAAAGATATCCGCAAACCACAACGTGTCATTGCCACTTCCGAGAATCAACTTAGGTAGTAAATTGTCAAGTGGTGTGCGTCAAACTTTGAAATAACAAGGGGATGGAGTCAGTATTAACAGCAATTTCAATAGGTTAGATAACCGCAATCGGGTGGTTATTGTCTCTTTACCAACTACTTACTTTTGATAGACTAATACAATTGAACGATATGTAACACATATGTATTTATTGTGTAATGGGGTCAGTTTTCTTACATTTCCTTTAAATTCAACTGGCAATAAAAACTTAGCGTAAGTATAATGTGAATTTAAATATTTGATATTTCTACTCATATTATTTTCTGTACTTTTCTAAACCTGTTCTTACAATCAGTTACTCTTTATCTACTTTATGATAATCGGGATCAATATTTGAGGAATTGTTTTATTGCATATTTCATTGTAGATACCAAATTAATATTAACTATAGTAAAACCTTAAGTGGCAGTTATATTTTTCAGAACTGATCACCGTGGGTAAGCTTTATAATGTCCTCTTTACACACGCAATATAAAAAGCGGATAGTGACTTTCTATGTCAGAAAAGTATAAAGTATTGGAAAATTCAAACAAATAATAAAGAATAACTCCTTAATAAATAAAATTAATGTTTGCGCTTTAATGAGGTCTATATTTTCAATGCAGTATCATTTTGTTTACAAAAGAAAATTAAGATATGCATTAATTTAGAATAAATTTAATTTTTAATTTTTCAATACAAAATTAGTTGGGATATTCCTAAAAATCTGTGTGTTGCATCTGTGGAAAATGCTTAAATTAAAATTAAAATTTCCAAGTTTGATATTTAACCGACTTTTCGTTTTTGAATTTTGCTGTTTACAGTCAAAACACATACATTTGCACGCGCAGAGACGCATGCATACAGCAGACCTTTTCCTAAACGTGAATTTGTTTTACTTATTCAGTGAGTATATACATATATATATATATATATCTGTTGGAATATCACAATAAACCTTGCAGTACTTCTTTGTCTACTTACTGCAGGTATTGATATCTATTGTAATGGAAACGTTCAGCAGTATCAAAATAAACATTGAATTTAACACAAACTTAGGCGCTAGAAAGGTAAACTGTTTTAAAACCACTTCAAACATAAGAAACTATAGAATCAGAGAACGATTATAATCACATTTTGTTGTGTAAATTGTTCCTTAATATATTGACTTGCTGCTTTTTTGAGTTTAATCACAGCAAAATAAATGAATGTGGTAGATGATGCTTTTTGTAACTATTATTCTATAACTTCATAATTCACACTTCCTTTCGTTGGCACATTTCCTCTCTTATCGCGTATATTCTTGATAGTTGCTTGGCAGATCGTCATATGTCTGCACTGTTTATATTCATCGTGTAGCATATTATATTCGTGAAGTTTATAGTTAGATTTTAGTTCATTATGTTGCTTCTTAGTATTCATTGTGAGTGGCTCCTTGCACTGATTGTGCAACTATTATTTGTTTTGAAAAAATTGAGGTGTAGAAAGCGTCATTTTGCTGCCTGAAATTTTCCAATTTATTTGAGAGGCCATAAAAATCCGACCAAAAGCTTCGATAGATATATTGGATTAGATTAGGAACAGAAGCTTGTTCTTTTATCGACCTCCCGCATAGACAGCTTAAAGGGCTTATTGTGCAACCCTAATGAAAGACATGCTTTCATTATTTCCAAAAATTTAATTCCTGTAACACCTGCAATATGTATTTTGGTTCCACAATCAGCATTCTTTCTTACGTATTCCCTGATAATGAAAAGATAGGTCTTTCTTGTTGGGGATAGGCTTAGCTGCATTATAGCGCATATAGTGCAGCGAGGATCACACAGAAAGAAGAAAAGCGAAATATACGAGTCATCTGGAGAATTTAATCTCAGGACGGCACGTTGGCCATGGTAGCTCAAAGGTTAAGAGCGACTGAACGGAAACCAGGAAATCTGTGGTTCAAATCCCGGCCATGGCATTGAATTTTTCATGTTGACTCTATCCATCAAATGAAGAGGTTGCTGTGGTCGAGTATATGGACTGATGCGGTCCACGCTCAGCGAGGCTTTTGGTGGACGAAGCCGCGTCTGTGCTATTTTTCTTAGGGTTTTCCGGTTTCTCCTTCCATTCGTTACATTTAATCTTCACTTTCACCCACTGATCAACAGTTCATCACATCTTTTTCTTCACCCTCATACCTGTTATCCTACCGATACCCCATCCTGGATTTTCTCTCGGATACAGAATTCCTCCTCTCCTCGATGGACATTTGACTCATTCCTTAGTCCTGAGATTGTGCGAGTCCTACACACGAGAAGGATAGAAAGCAAATGAAATGCAAATGGAAACGAAGTTGCTAAGTGTAACAACTAATTAAAGTGTCGTGTTTCTTAACCTTCATTTTTGAAAGCAATATATTTTAAAACATTTTTAACAATAGATTTAATTTGTATTCATAGCTCAACTAAAACTTGTATATTATTTTTATAGATTCTCAGATCATATAGTACATTTGAATCCCAGCTAACGGGCACCTCTGCAACTTTTATCGAAATTTTAAGAGAAATGTTTTGCGTAGATAATGCCGTCTCTGTTTTCCTTCGTAAATCGAATTTAAAAGCCCAAAATATTCACAATGTACTTACTTTATATCATACCCCAAAGCACACTTTTAATTATTGTCCTTTTCAGATCGACAGCAGCGATATTAAATGGAAACACTCTTCGTTTAATCCAGGATTATAATTCTAACTACAGAATTAGGAAATGAAAATATTTGTAATGTGTCTTACGATTTAGTTAAACAAAGGATAATTACTGAAATCTACTCTCCCAGATAAAAATCTAGACTTTAAGCGAGATCCCTCTTTAGTAGCCTATTTAATTTCAGAAGATGGCAATGACCAAAAATATGTCTACACAGAAAATAATTTCTTTAATCATTCATGCAAAACTGTCTTGCTGAAAAATGCGATTATTTACGTTTCCATGTACATCCTATAAATTACTATTGCTTTACGTAGTAGCAAGGAGTACTCATATAGACAAGTGGAACAACTAATTTCCTAATCAGAGTATTCACTCGCAGACAACGGCTGCACTTGGTAATTCCAAATATTCTGATATAAATGTACTAAAGTAAAGTTTTATTATAATCCTTTAAAAATATGATAGAGAGTTTGTGTTGATATGTGCTTGTTAGTTTTTCTCTGCGTAGTCACCATACAGATTTACACATTTTCCCCAGGTTTCTTGACTTTCCGAATACCTGATTGTAAAAGTCTACAGAATTCGCTTTAAACCCCTCTTCCACTCATTAATGACGTCATTTGTGTTTTCAAATCGCCGACCACGCAACAGATTCTTCATTTGCGCGAGCAAAAAGACGTCATTTGGTGCGAGATCGGGCGAATAAGGCGGATGATGTAAGGTGTCAAAGCCACATTCCCTTGTTTTGTCAACCTCAACTTGAGATGAATGAGCTGGTGCATTGTCAGTCAGAAGACGAAAATCTTTGGAGAGCATACCGCGTCGTTTCTGAATCAGAGCTGCCCATAACTTGTTCAGAAGATTGCAGTAGTATCTTCCAGTGATGTTTTGACCCTGGGCAAGATAATCTGTAAGGATGACACCACAATAGTCCCAGAAAACTGAAAGTAAGACCTTCCCCGCTGGCTTTTGCACTTTTGCCTTTTTGGCAGGGGAAATCGGTATGCTTCAATTCCATGCTCATGGTTTCTGTCTCTGGATCATACTGATAGATCTACGGTTCATCCATGGTTACCAGACGATCAAACATCATCTTCATCCATTTCCAACAGCATCAACATCCGTCTTGAAAGGTCAAGCCGTGTTTGCTTTTGCAAAGGGGTTAGCAAACGCGCAACCCACCATGCAGACACCTTAGACATGTGCAGTTCGTCATGAATAATTTTCACACACTACCACAACTAAAATGTGTCTCATTCATGAGCATTTGGATGGTTGCTCGCCTGTCTTACAGTATTTAACACTCCGTTTTCTTCACTGTGACAGCATCGTCTGTCATTGACGGTCTACCAGATCTTGGCTCATCTGTCAGAGACGTGTGACCAGTTTGAAAATTGCTTTTCAAGCTCACAGTAGTGTCATACGATGGGCAATCATTTCCATAAACAGGCGTCATCTCACCATGGATTTCCCGGGCAGTTTTGCCCTTCAAATTGAGGAACTTGATCACACTACGAGCCTCAATTTTCTCCATCTCACACCTCAGTCACTTCTGGCACTCACTGTAAAAAAACAAAAGAACTCAAATCACTGAAACTACCGCCATTATGTCCTGAGGAATCAATGATGACACTGAAATATTTTCATCACTCTATCAATTAAACTTTACGACACGAGTGCAAATATTAATATTAGATCCATTGTAATGAACTAAATTTACTAACTGAAAATGTGTACTGTAACTATTTTGCTATATAATTCTATGAGTGAAAATATTAATATTAGAAATATCACGATGAACATATTAAAAATAAAAATTTAAGAGAAAGCTAGATTGAAAAGAAAGACTCCAGATATGTTAACTCTTTTACTTATGAGTGGTGGACATTTCATATTTTAAAATGCTGTAAGTATTATTATTATTATTGTTATAACTATTACAGTTATCACCACAATAGCTTATTATCAAAGGGAAACTTCATTGCAACATTTACCTCTTTTTAAATCGCATAGAAATTGAAACGCCAAAAACGCAATATGTTGCTTTCATACTTTGTACAGTGATACTATTAAACTGTTTCCTATGCAGACAGATAGGTTCTGTTGTCTTATTTTGGGTGGAGACAGTAATGGTTCATTTTGACAGCGAGTTCAGTTAAACAAATGATAGAACACAGCCGCAGTGACTCTGCATGCTTCCGAAAGAGCGCATTGTTTTACCGCGCCGTGATTGGTTAATTTCCTTCCTATTTCCGTTCCAGGAATGAGGAGAGTAAGTGCTATGTGAGGTTATAGTTCAGCTGGATGTTGTACAGTATTTATTCCATACCGTTCTTGTAGCAGTACTAACATCAGTTATTGTGTTTTCAATGTTGGAAGTTCTTTTCTATTGTGTTGCTGCATGAGAAATAACATAATAAGAGTAATTAAGACCAAGATTAGTTAACTAATACACATTTAAGAGCATGTTGCATTGCATTCCATTATTAACAAAACTGTTGAATTAACGGCATTGAATTTACCGTTAATTTAATATCCTGTCATGCCATAAAATTCGGCTTGGATGATACACATTGATAAAGCCGATAAATAGCATTATGTTACGAATAAATTGTATAATTTGTTTGAAAACGAGTGAATAAACGATGCTGTGGAATAATAGGTTACTATGGTTGTGATACATGTGAGTATGGTATAAGATAACAGGAAATAGGAAAAATTATTTTTCGCCGCAGAACGATAACTATTTCACTAAAAGAATATATTTTGAGATCATTTTGCAAAACATACGAATATGCTTAACTAAAAACTAAGATTCCGACGAATACCAAACTTATTTAGCTTAGCAGTCGTTCAAAGACGCTGCAGGAACATTTAAAACAACAACAACCCGAACTACCATTTTCGCAGAAGATATTTAGAAATGTTTGATATTTTCAAAATTGAACCAACATGAAAATAACACAGACACACAGAGCTATAAATATATTGACATGATAAATGATATATCTTAAATACCCTGGAAATAATCTATGCGGTTATTGTCTAATTCGTGAAAAATAAGATTTGGATAAAATTTAATTATAAAAAAGTGTAGACCTCAACAAAACACACAGTTTATTACAAAACATTTCACGTAACTTAACGATTTCTCACATTCCTTGTTATTATTAGTTTGAATTTTGAATATTTCAGCATCTTAGTGTTGTCGTTTTTCAGTTGTTTCCACATATCTTACAAAAGAATACAATCTCTACGTCAGTATATAGCAACTCGGTTTCTAAATAGCAACTGTCGATTCATCCTCCTATATATTTAATAAAGTGTGTAATAAAACTATGTTTGCAAAGGTTTATCTCGTTTAAGTTGAAGTAAAATAAATAGAAAAATATGCATTTCTAAGAACAGCCTGCAGAAGCTTTATTTAAATAAACGGAGCTAGCAATCTTTTAGAGAAAAAGCTAAGAAAATCACAAAGAGCTTTGAGTTTAACTGGCCCGATTATTACACCCGTAATTATTCTTAATAAAAGAATAATAACTGTGTTGTCGATTTAGTGTGTCACAAATCAAAAGCACACAATCTTCGTGATTACTGAGATTACGAAATAATATATTAAGAATGAATAATAATATTATAAATTAAATTTTAAGCTATCTAATCTTGCTTCAGGATATTCACCTTGTAAGAAAGCCGTCGCTGAGACAAGTACAGCGTAGTTGCTGCACTTAAACTGTTTAAAAACTTGTGTTATACCTTTATCTCTATAAAATCTCATGATATATGGGTCTTTCAACAAGTGACCTAACTTTAACACGTGATAGCTGACGATATTCAATTACAACAGCAATTTTTTTCATGTGTTACTGACAAATAGCCCTGGAAAGCTACGGCACTCAGCAACGGTAAAAATTTTGAAATTTTTTTATCAAAATGGATCATCTGTACGCCAAACCTTCCGTGTATTGCGTGATACCGGGCTCTTATAAGGGAATATTTTTGGACTGAATTAGATGGTATGGATCTCAGAAACATCTGGTTACAGCAAGATCGTGAAACATGCCATACTGCTCTCGAAACAATCGAACTTTTGAAGAAGTTCAGATGTTTCATAATTTCCTGGGGCCACCGAGATCATGTGATTTAAAGCCTTTGGATTACTAATTGTAGAGTTATAATAATAAAGTTTTATTGCAGCCAAATGGCCATAGAAAGAGAGATCAATTTCAAGCAAATACAAATTATTCAAGTTTGCGTTCTGGCGCCTTGGCTCGCATAGTCTTTATTTGATTTGGCTCTTTTCCTGCATAGTTCTATGTGGAAACGTTTACATGTTTCTCCGCTTATGTTGCACTCACACGTCTCTGCTGGCTCATGGTAATGATGTGTTCTTGCAGATGACATGATGGAAACCGTGCACCGTCATTCTAGTAAACACCTGCCTCATCTCAAAGTTGGATGTGGTCCATGTCCGGACTATCATGGCCCCCGCAACATAAAACTCTTGGGGTACTTCTTCTCTTCTTGCTTTTAATCCAGCATGCGCCGTGGCTCAGTGGTTAGACCGCTTGGCTCTCACCAAAGCGGCCCTGGTTCGATCCCAGGCGCCCGCAAAGTGAGATTTGTGGTGGACAACACGGCGCCGGGGCGGGTTTTCTCCGGGACCTCCGGTTTCCCCCGCCATCTCATTCCACCGGTGCTCCATCTTCATCTCATGTATCATCAGTGGCATCGCCTGCGGTGCCGCATGTAGTAAAAGCGGGCCTTAAACACTACACATTGCTTTTAATGTTGGCAAAAGATTTTCCGAGGTTCGAGTGTTGGGTAGAGTCAAAAGTGTCCTTAGGTCCTCGAGAAGAAATGTTTCTCTTACGAGAAGGTAGACAACTCTGGAGCGTGTGGTCTTTGACACTCTTAGTGTCCTTTCTAGGACAGATAGGTTCTTTACGGTGAGATGTGATCACATGACTTCTATTCCATACGTTAGTATAGACATTATTCTAGCTCGGAAGCGCATCATTGCCGTCTCTATGTTCAGGGTTCTAATGTAGCCTAACTCATGCATCGCCCTTGCTGCTTTATTGCCTTCTCAGTTACTATATGCTTCGTGAAACATTTAGCGCTTGTTTGCAGCCTGGTGCCTAGATATTTAAAACGTTTTACGATGCTTACTTTCGTCTTCTTGATGCTGATTTCTACTAATACTGGAACCCTTCCTCCTTGTCTAAAGACCATCATTTCTGTCTTAGATATGTTGTTCTCAAACTCATGCTTGTTGCACCATTTCTCCATGTCGTTTATAGTGACTTGTGAAGTTATACTAAATCTCAAATTAATGGCAACAAGCCAGAAATAGTAAATGATCTTAATGAATAACATCACGTGAAGTTGGATATACTTAGTATTATTAATTCAACCAAAAGTATAAAGCTTAATCATAAAGGTAATGAGAAGGAAAGTGTTATTACTATACTTCTGTCATTAAAAATTGTGTCAACCGTATACGAGCAACCCAAAAAAGTCACGGTTGTCACTAAACTGACGTTCTCTTCCACACATAATGACATTAATTATGTTCCAAAATT
Organism: Mantis religiosa; assembly: GCA_030765055.1. Classification (NCBI taxonomy): domain Eukaryota; kingdom Metazoa; phylum Arthropoda; class Insecta; order Mantodea; family Mantidae; genus Mantis; species Mantis religiosa. Next base: position 86,144,802 of record CM060951.1, read on the forward strand.
AAAAAGAGAAATAAACCTCTGTCATTTATAGAAAACGTTTATTTAATTTCAAGTATAGGACACTCTGGTTGAAAGACCCTATACAAATATACCAGCACAATCAGCTTTTTTTATGAGAATCTTTGTTCTGAAACTAACTTGTGTTTATATGTGCAAGTTATTCATGAAAATTAGGGATTCACAGTAAATCAGGCTTTTCGCTCAGAAATCATAATATGTATTTAACACATTAATAAAACGTGTTTTACGTTAGAAAGACATTTAGGATGAACAACAGCATTTGCAACTGTGCATGGTATTGCTTACTTGTAAAATTGAATATCAATTGATTTAGTTCGATAAATTAAATTTGGTTTCCATTGTTTTGTTTTTTAATCTTAAACAACTAAATCAAGCGAGCAACAGATAATATTAATTTGATTATCTACCGAGCAATAATTAGCATTAATTCTTAATAGTTATGCCCTTTCAGTAGGATTTCAGCACGATCGGGTTTGTATATCAGGACGTAAACGATCTAGAACCACTTTCTGTAACACAGTCAAACTCCATCTCCGTTAACTTACAGTAAATATAGAAGGTGACGTCAAGTCGTGTGGATATTCATTGTAAACGTACAATATATATATATATATATATATATATATATATATATATATATATATATATATATATATATATATATATATATATATATAAAGCGCTTAAATTATATTATGATTGTCTAATGTTATGAAGAAACATGCTAAATATTCATGGGACATGTAAGGATTTTTATCTGTATAACGAATGAATATAAGAAACTTGTAAGTGGAATCCACTGATTCAAATGTTTAATTTTTTGGTAAAGATTCATCTGAAAATGGGTAGCTTAGTTGTCACCCTCGTTTGAAGTCTCAATCGTACCCCAAAGCAGATGGTTGGAAGTTACCCTTTCAATACTAATGGCCTGAAAGATCAATCTTACCCTCCCTCTAACGACTTTAAAAGTGTCACAGTAGAATTCTAACTAAAAGTAACCTCTCTGCGATTTACACTAGTTTCTAGAAGTGACAATTGGCAAATAACAATCTGTTAGCACGTGGAAGAAAGGTAGAGTATCGTGAACTCCTTAGTAATACACTGTCTAGCACGAGCTCCGGAATCTTATCTGGTATCGGAATCCTTCCAGGAATGAAAGTGGAACCTTTTGCTGGTCTTTTCTTATCGATATCACTGGTTATCGGCAGATCCAGGCACTAGCCGCAACAACAAAAGATAGAAGGCTTCCGCTTTCCAAAGATGGCAGTTGATAGTAAAGAATCGGGACAGAAGTTTTCTTTACTCTGTTTCCTTTTGAAAAGGAATCGACCCTTGTTAGTAATGTGCTACAAAACTAACATTGTCCCCTGGACACCATTCAGCTGCAAGCGATTAAGCCTGCCGCCAGACAAGCCGAACATTAAAATAACAATACTTTTGTAAACTTGAGCAAAAAGAAAACAGGGGCAGTCTTGTATTGGATTGGTTTCAGAGTCTCTTAACAAAGCTTCGTGCTCTAGTTAGGCCCAGGGGCGGACTATCACAACAGCTCCCCCTCTTGCGTAACAGGAGTAAGATACGACCACAAACGACATAATCAGATCAGTATTTATGTTAACAGAAATGGAAATACGAATAAAAATAACGATGAATGAAAATCAGCATCAAAACTACAATTAACTTTTTATTTATTAAAATAAAATTAATATAGATATCGAGAAAAATCAAAATGCGTAACTTGTATTCCAATGCAAACTCAGTAGTCCATTATGGAAGCTAACTAAGCAAACCAGTAATAGACTTCAGGTCTTTATTAAAGGTGACTACGTTTTGTGTGTGTGCGTGTGTGTGCGTGTGTGCGTGTGTGTGCGCGTGTGTGTGTGTGTGTGTGTGTGTGTGTGTGTGTGTGTGTGTGTGTGTGTGTGTAATTTACGTCCTCCAACGTTAAGTCACATCGGACGATGAACGGAATTGGTAAAATGACGCTCAAACGAAACCAGGGTCCATAGAACTCAGAGTTACCCGACATTCGTCTTTCAGGATAAGGGAAAACCCCGGAAAACCTTCATCCAGGTGACTCACCCTGACTGAGATTCGAGCACGGGACTTCTTGAACGCGAGGCAGACACGCAACCACTACGCTACCGTAGCGGGAATAGGTGACTACGTCATATATAAACAAGTAATGACCAGCGTGGATATCAAATGAATATTTTTGACGTGAAACAAGTGTAAGCTAATTAACCTGCGGATTAAAGAGATAAAGTGGTGTTCGATTAGAATCTTCCAGGAGATACATATTTCGTTTTAGAAAACCTATAACAGTGAAAGACCGTATCTCTTTGTGACAACTTAGAAACTTCGTGCTCTCTGCATCTCCACGAGAAAACAACAAACAATTTCTTCCCAACTGAGAAAAGAAAAAGGTGTTTGAAAATTCAAACTTATAATATGGAATAATTTTGAAGTGGTTAATCCCTCAAACAAATTTTAGTTTACATAAATTGTGTGCCTTAAAATATCTATACTTTCTTACAGTAAAATACTGTCTGTCTTCAAATAAAGAAGACTTTACGGGTTCTTTCGTGATAATTTAATGTATACATTTTATATGTTATGCAAAAAATATGATAAATATGTAGCACATTAATCAAAACCAGCCGGCTTTTGAGAAACTTAAAAACATGGAAAATTTCCATCTATGGGATAGTTTTGGATGGGAGAATGATGAAATCTTGATGAGAAGACGCTGCACGTAAATAGTAAATTTGGTATTTAATCAATTTTGGTTTCTGAGTTACGATGTTCAAAGACACATGGACAGACGCATACGCTGACATTTTTCTTAAAATGCCCTTTAAGGGAAAGGGAAGTTCATAAACTGAATTTCGTGAAATCCTTATACTGAGTATTTGAATGAAATGAAATACTTCCTGTACGTAATATACGTAAATTCCCAAGAAAGTAACAAACTACTGTTATTACTTTTACCTCTTATTACAGATTTTCTTAAGTTTACAAAATATTATTTTTATGTTTACCTGCATCCCTTAAAAGGAATGAATAAATAAATTCCCTAAAATCTTCTGAAACTAAATATGTGCTTTGTTGAATACGCCGCCGTCCACAATATTAACTTAGGTTTTGTAACTAATGGATCACCTTGGGAATACTTTTAGCTGTAACAGTCAACTGCTGTTTTCATACAATGAAGCAAGTCTGTTAAAACTTCATGAAATATTTGTTTGTTAGAAAATGCTATCTTAAGCAGTAGTGCACAATTACGTTCTCTTTTGATTGAGAAGGACCTGAGTATACATTTATTGCTCCACAAGATATTGGAAAATACATTGACTTGGTATGGCTTAAAAGTTTTGAAGAACAACAAAGCGGCAATAAAAAGAAGAACCATGATACAGGAGAAGCATAATCCTGTGTTTTTCTTGCTTATGCTTTTAATTTTCCTGATTTTACTTCTCTAATTTATTAAAACTATAGTAATAATAACTTCCGTCTTTGAGATGATGATATGTGAATAACTTCTCCAGTGGAAGCACAATATAAACAGCTCTCTCCGCTAAACCTAAACACTCAGAAACGTCATTCTACATAACAAAGTAGATTAACAAAAAACATTTATGATAAAATGTTACCTAAAATATGAATGGTGAAAAATTTCTGTATTTATAAAAATCAAATTAAATACCGTAGAAATCAGATGATCTTTTTCACATATAATTTATTGTCATACTTTTTCTACAGACTATTTGTACGAAACTTTCACTTCTATCTATGCCCATTAAACAAGCTAAACAGGTGTGCGAAACGATTTCTCTTCTATAGTACTATGGTGATATCTAAAGATGAGAACAGAGAATAGTGTGACTAGGTTGATGCAATAGGAAGGACATGATCCTACGAACTCTTGGTGAACTGATAAGAAACAAGGGAATGGTTACTTATGGTTTAAGTAAGTTTAAAATGTTGGATAATTCAGTTTAATAACAGCCAGGAAATGTTAAAGTTGAGCTTTATTTCACAAAATGTTATAATTTGAATGCATCTATACGTTTTTGTGCCCTTTTTCATAATTTCAAGTTATATAAACACTTTCGGAATAAGAGATTTAAATAGACTGTGCAGAAACTCAGGATTGTATTGATATCTCATACTCGTTTTATTTTAACAAAACAAAAAAACCGGAAAAATTTGCACCATTTCTGAAGTAATGAAACCTCTGAACAAAGCTTTTCAATGGGCTCAAGAAAACGGCAAACCTAGCAGGAAACTATGACACTGTGGCGCAGGCAAGGTTGTGCATTCGATCAAAGATTGAAATAATAATAATAATAATAATAATAATAATAATAATAATAATAATAATAATAATAATAATAATAATAATAATAATAATAATAATAATAATAATAATAATAATAATAATAATAATAATAATAATAATAATAATAATAATAATAATAATAATAATAATAATAATAATAATAATAATAATAATAATAATAATAATAATAATAATAATAATAATAATAATAATAATAATAATAATAATAATAATAATAATAATAATAATAATAATAATAATAATAATAATAATAATAATAATAATAATAATAATAATAATAATAATAATAATAATAATAATAATAATAATAATAATAGTAATAATAATAATAGTAATAATAATAATAATAATAATAATAATAATAATAATAATAATAATAATAATAATAATAATAATAATAATAATAATAATAATAATAATAATAATAATAATAATAATAATAATAATAATAATAATAATAGTAATAATAATAATAATAATAGTAATAATAATAGTAATAATAATAATAATAATAATAATAATAATAATAATAATAATAATAATAATAATAATAATAATAATAATAATAATAATAATAGTAATAATAATAATAGTAATAATAATAATAGTAATAATAATAATAGTAATAATAATAATAGTAGTAATAATAATAATAATAATAATAATAATAATAATAATAATAATAATAATAATAATAATAATAATAATAATAATAATAATAATAATAATAATAATAATAATAATAATAATAATAATAATAATAATAATAATAATAATAATAATAATAATAATAATAATAATAATAATAATAATAATAATAATAATAATAATAATAATAATAATAATAATAATAATAATAATAATAATAATAATAATAATAATAATAATAATAATAATAATAATAATAATAATAATAATAATAATAATGATGATGATGATAATAATAATAATAATAATAATAATAATAATAATAATAATAATAATAATAATAATAATAATAATAATAATAAACTTACTGTTAAATAGCTACAAAGTCTTAATCTGTCCAGTGATTTGGACATGATCACATACTCAGGGAAGTTACATTTGAATTACAAATTTAAAATAACAATCACTAGGACGTATCCTCTGTGCAGAGGGTAGCTTTCCACCCAGCCGCTGCGTCCTCCAGTTGCAACCAAAGCCACGGAGGAGTGCGGGATAGGGGTGTCACTGGTAATCATACAAACTCCCACGACCGTAAGGCGACTACTTGTCATTTCAGGAACGCTACTTTTCCACCAAGATACCTATTCAAATGCCGGACCAGTTCTCAACGGGGGAATATCCTACGCCAATATCGGGGGTTGAACTCGGAACCGCGCCCCAAAGACAAATGCTCTATCATTGTACTACTAAGATTACACGTGTTATCAGTTTCATGTATGTAATCAAGCACACATATTTAATATTCTTCTTTTTATAATTTTTTTATTTTGGTTGAGCGTTGCTCCGTTTCTTCTTCCTATTGTTTGAAACAATATGTTTTACTTCATTTGCTCTGTTCACTTTAAGTTATTTTACTCTCGATTTTCAGTTCTTCGTTTTGCTGCTTCTTTACATTTGAACATTTCAACTTCATGTTTTGATAAATTATATTACATATTAAGGAAGATTTTGATGTGTTATATTGCGTGTGTAGGTGCAGTTTTTTTTTTTTTTTTTTTTTTTTTTTTTTTTTTTTTTTTTTTTTGCATAAAACAATTTTGTTAATTTAATTTTTAAGCTTTGTACGCCTCTGTAAAGAGACTCCATTTAATTCTAACGATTCAAAAATACGAACCAACCTTTCCTCCTATATGTTGCTATAGATACATAAATTTTTCTTACAGTTCCATGGAAGCTGATTGAACACGTAAAACAGGAATTGAGGAGCCAGTGCGACACTGCGGTCTTTGAAGGTACCCAGGGCGCTACGAAGCTATTAGCCACGGATTACTTTATTGAGGGTGCATACATACGAGGCGGTGATGCGGTCGCATTGGCTATTGTGATGAGGTGTAAATCCCCTCGTTGAAAACTTGTGGATTAGTCTCCGCTTTACAATACACCCTTAGAGCCAGAGTTCTTTGCAGCACCATGTATAAACACTGTGTCTGTTATTATGTAGCTAGCGTCTTTGGAAAACCGGCTCTTCACACCAGTGCATTCAGCTGTAAAAGCGTTTAGGTGCACATATCGATCACATTATGGGTATCACAACATGTCACAAGGACCAGGGAGCACATTATAAAACACCGTTACCACATTAGGCTAGTTTGATATCAAGAGTCCTTGTATTAAAGTGAACAGATCACTTCTGACACTTCAGCAAAGAAGATTAACCCACTCAAAATTATAGGATATTCAGATGTCTGTGATCGCATTATACTCGTAAATAGCAATTCAAATTCTTAAGTATATCATCTATATGAATATTCACACCAATTATTTCATAACAATTCTACAAATTATTTATATGCGAGGAGCGAGTAACTATATACTTGGTCCGAGTAACAAAATAACAGTTTTTAGGATACAAGGTTTTCCGCCATATCCATACAGTATATCAATATTAACTTGGGGACTTTTCAGAATTTTAATATTCTCAGTAGCATAAATATATGTACTAAGCAAAATAATAG